>PVKN010035066.1:0-11707 GCA_004027915.1 Capromys pilorides
TAGTCATTTGTAAAACACTACATGGCCTTCCATTTCTGCCAATTTCTGACAACACCTATTTGCTTATTCAGTAAATATTTTATTATCTAAAAAGAATACAAAATTATAAAAAATTAGACATGATACAAAACTTCAGCAAATAAAATAATAAGATATTGACAATTGATGGTATATTGAATAATGATGTGTTCAAGTCAGTTGTTCAGTTTGCCAGATGTAAGCATGCAAATTCAGTGTTAAAAAAGATACAAACAATTAAAAAGGAAAAGAAGAAAATGAAGCATCAACTCTCCCCTCTTTAGATCAGTAGAAACCACCGGTACAATTCTCCAAGCCGTCCTACATACACACCTAAATATGTCTCTTTCCCCTACTCTCTCTCCTATCTTTTTCCTAATGTCAAGTTTTCCTTCCATTTTAACAAATTCCTTCCCTTTCACAGCATCTACCGTAGCTTTCACATTTTATATACTCTTTCAGGTTCTTACACCAGGAAGATTATATGATGTCTGCACATGTAGGTCTGATTTATTTACCTTATGGGTATAATCTCTAGTTGTGTCAATTTACCTGTGAAAGCCTCAAATTTGTCTTTCTGCCTATATTTAGAAATTTTATTTCTTTCTTCTTAGAAGGTGCTATTCCCATTGAAGTTTTTGCTAGGGGTTCACCATTCTTTTTGTTGACAGGAATCGTTCTACAGATTGAAAGTATGTAACTTCTTTGTCGGACTAACCATGGACATGAGCCCTACGGGCTATATGTATACATATTTCTCTGTATTATGCCTACTTAAATTAAGAAAGGTGTTGACAAACCATGCAACCATTTTTCCTATGATCACACCATATAACACTAGCTAAATAATAGTTTTACATACATTGCATAATATTTATCAGTGTTATGATTTTAAAAAAGTCCTCTAATACTGCAGTGCTTTAGCATAATATCATTATGGCTCTGCTTTTTCTTATCCATATTCATAAGGATCCCATTATCTATTGAGAATGACTTTACTACAAAATTAGGTTTGATAAAATCACATTGCTTTCTGATTAAATTAACAGCATATCTTCTCCCCCTGACTCTCAGCTACATCCTAGGCTGACTCTGAGCTCTGACGCCTCCCATACTTGCACAAATATCTTTGACCTTTCAAGCCCACATTGCTCACATTAATGTCTTTGTTTCACGTGTGCTTTATGTATTTTCATGTTTTTAACATTTAGAATAATTTCTGAAATCAAGCAGTGGTCAGTAAACATTTGTGGTAAGACACTTGGTCCTCGAAGCTCCTGAATAGTAGTGGGAGACTTTACATCTAGAAAATAGCATCAGTATAAACTTTTGGTTCCTACACTACTTGTGCCAATTTTTCTTTCTCTTGTTGCTGTCATTCTCATAAATCATAACCTAGCAGCTAAGACACGTGCTTGCCCTGACTGTATGGTTGTTGCCAAAATTGGTACCATATTACAGCAGTAGCTACTGCAGACTCACACCCTACACTATCTCAGAAGGTGCTGGTCAGGATTAAATTGTTCAATGTTTTAAAGGCTCCAGAAATTTTAGAACAAAAAGGATGATGCAGGTTTGATGAATGATGGGCCTTCACTAGGGTTTCTAAGAAGTTAAATATCAAGGCACCCATGCTTGTGAATCATGCTGTGTTCTAATTCAGCCAGGGTCAGGATCTCTGAGGGAGATAGGAAGGACAAGGACCAGTTTAAGGAGACAACAGAGGACAGGGAGATCTGGGTACAGGGAAATATTTTCTCGTATTCAAAAAACTGCTAAGTTATACTCCTTGAACTGCTAAGTTATACTCATTTCCATAGAGTTCTGATTTTTTTAAAGAATGTATTTAGTACAGCGTCTATAGGATCTCACTACACAAATCAACTTGTAGTGATTCTCCTGTTTTCAGCCTCCCAAGCACTGGGATTATAGGTGCACCCTACCACACCCAGTCTCAGTTGCCATCTCATTGGCCCTGGGGGTGGGGCTGACACAGCAGCCTGGGGATTGGACTCCCAGCCCCTGAACCTGCCTCAGAAGACACTTTAACCTGCTGAGGTATCTGGCTGTCCCAGAGTTCTGATATTAATGGTAATGAACAGCAAGATGATCATGTTCCCAGCAGTCCACAGTGCTGGGGGACAGGGCCAGGATTTCAAGCTCAGGCCTGAAAATTGAGCTACTTGATTAGACCATACCTCAAAATGAAGAGTAAACATAGTCAGAGGTGTAGCTCTGTATCCAGCCCTGGTATCCATATGCAGAAATGAAATGAAGAGCAAGCATCCCTATGCCAAGCCAAAGGAGACATGGCAAGGGAGACTCAGTTTCCTTTTCAACTCCATTTCGGAAGCCACTTACAGCTTAGGTCAATTCACTCCTCACCCTCTTCCTTCTTAGTTAACCATGGAACTCGCCAACAGAACAACTCACTAACCCAAGAAGCAAAGAGAAGAAATTGTACATAAGCTAAGGTGAAGCATACTGAAAAATTCCTGGGACAAGGAAACCTCAGGATCCTTTTGTAAAATCCCACATGCGGTAATGTGGTTAATGTGGGCACAGGGAAATGTGTCCAAGCTCGGTCAAATGTTCTCTGGTCCGTAATAATCCCAAACTTTGCATCAGATTTTTGTTCTACAGGCAATAAAAGCCACGTTTATCCCATTCTTGAGATTTTTTGAGTGTTTATCTCACTGAATTTTTCCAGAACAAAGGAAAGATATTTAAATTTTTATGTACTTATAGTTTAACTTCCTCATAAATTGTGATTGTACATGCTAATGTAATAAGGTTGCGTTTGATGTACACATGTCATGAACAATGTTTTAACTCATTGGCAGTGGAAATCAATACTCCGTGGAGAAAATGTCAGAGCAACACAACTTGGAATAAGCAGCTCATTCATATCCAATTGTAGTATTCAGAATCCCATTCTACAGCATCATTCATTGAAATGAATGGGTGGAAAGTTGTTCCTTTTCTCCTGTTATATGTTCTCAATCCCTTGTTGAATATTAATGGACTCAATTTTGTTTCATTTCTAGGCTACCTTTCTCATTGGTGTATACATCTGATTTTATGCAAGTGTCACACTGGTTGTTTGATTATTATATCTTGGGAATGTATTTGAAATGAGGAAGTGTGTCACCAGCTTTATATTCGTATTTCAGTGTGGCTTTTACAAATTTGGTGTGTAGTGGCTCAACCCAAATTTTAGAACTGTTTACTTTCTAGTCCTTTGAAGAAAAAATCTCCTCATTGAAATTTTGGTAGGAATCACATTGGATTTAAATATCATGAGCGTTAATTGGTGCATTTTCTTATTTATAATTCAAATGCAAGGAAGTGTGGCTATAATTGTTTTGAGCAATGCTTTAGTCCTTCGTGTAGAACTTTTTACTTCCTTGGGTAAATTTCTTCTCTAAACATTGTTTTCTTGATTTCATTTTCCAATATATTTCTAGGGATGTAAAGAAATGCTATTCATTTTTTTAAAAATTTCGTTTATTTATTTATTTGATACAAGGGTCTCTCTATGCAGTTAGGACTCATAGTGATCGTCGCATCTCAGCCTCATCAGCGATGGATTACAGGCACGCAACACCATGCCAGATTTTGGGGCCCACACAGAGCACCTGCACTCTGAGGCTGGCAGGGGACACAGTACTGGGGATCAAACCAGAGTCCTTGTGCTTGCCAGGCAGGCGTTTAGACCGCCGAGCTATCTCCCCACCCCATCATTCAATTTCTGAACTTTTATGTTGTACATTACTATTTTAATTCATTAACTTTGAAAGGATTTTTGCTGGTTATTTTGTAATTCCCGTGTTTAGGGTCATGCACTCTGCAGTTGAGAGTGATTGCATTCTTTCTGTCCTGCTTTGAGTGACCTCATGTTTTTCTTCCTCTCATTTCCTTAAGCCCCTGAAACTTCCTGAGCATGTTGAATAAAGCTGATGTGTTTGATAGATCAGGATTCAGAGTTTCCCAGGCACCTTTCCTCAAACACTTCCTCTTAGCTTCCCAGGGCATCTTGCCCCAAGCATTCCTTCCCTCAGTTCCTAGGTAACCTACCCAACCCCAGTGCCAACCCTGTCCCACATTGTGCTCTGGTCTCAGCTCACTTCCTCTTGACCTATGTTGGTCTCAACTCACTCCCTTCTGTTGTAAATAAAATTAAAAATTTAGCTGGAACACCTAAATTTAGCTGTTCCAACTCAACCAGAGACTTGTAATCTGGTTGTTACCTGGTTGCTCCAGCCCACGATTACCCTCCCTGAGAGATCCTATAAAACCTCCTGCCCTCTTCATCCAGTGTTGCCTTGGCTCACAAGGCAGCCCCCAGGTGCTCTTTTGAGAAACCTGCTTTACTCGTGTCTGTGCACCTGGTCTGGTACTGCATCGGTTCGGCCATCCAGATATCACCAAACAATGATGATCTGTCCTTGGACCCAAGGGTAATAAAGACTTTTTAATTTTCCATTAATTGTGGTTAAGTATGGAATTTTTTCTGTGAAAATATGCACTTTTTACTGTGATGTGGTTGATTGTAATGTAGCATGATCATGCCTCTAGAAAAATGAAGTGGGGCAACCCACAAAGAATGGAAAAGAGCTGCCACTGCCCAAATTCCACCATAAATCACGCCAGACAGTGATATGTACAATGAAATTTTATGAATTGTAGCACAAAATGTCATAGTTTGTTCAATACTACAAGACTCAGTCAGGGTTTTCTTAATATAAAGCGACCAGATTGCCCATCCTGAGCAGATGGGAGGTGGTATAATAACTCAAACATAGGAATCTTTGTCAGCTTCCAGAGCATATTCATATAACGATGACCTGTCTTCTGGAAGCCCATGCCCTGGTAGAGGGCCAGGGCACTGTGCTGCATCATAAATGTCTCAAGCATAGCTGCGCCATAGCCCTGGTACCAGCTAAGTATGGAATTTTAACATATAGAATTGTACAGATAATGACACTCTTCTGTATGTAATTCATTGTGAATACTCACCATGTAAGAATGCTACATATTATATATATATATATATGTATTTATATTATGTATATTATATATATGTATATTAGGGAAGGGTCTACAGGGTGTTCAGGTTCCCACTACTAGATCAAACTTGTAGTGATCCACCTGTTTGCAGCCTCCCAAGCTAGTTGTTATGATAACCAGATATAATCATACAAAATTGGTCCAAATTTTTAAAAAAATTTATGAAGGAGAAAGAAAAAAAAATTTAAAAATTAACTGCTTCTTTCAATAGACCAGCAGAAAGCAGCAGTTCAATTAGCCCAGCTATCATGTGCATATACATATAGACTTTGTTTTTCACATTTCTTTCTTCTTTTTTTCTTTTTCTTTCTGTCTTCCTCCCTCCCTCCCTCCCTCCCTCCCTCCCTTCCTTCCTTCCTTCCTTCCTTCCTTCCTTCCTTCCTTCCTTCCTTCCTTCCTTCCTTTTTCTTCATTTTCCTTAGTCCAACAGTTCTGTGCTTTCGAACAGTTTCTTTTGCTTTCACAATATCCATTAAACCTTTCAGATGTCATTTCCTCTTCCCGGTTCTTACCCTAGCAGGGAAATATAATGTTTACACATGTGGGTCATACTTATTTCACTTAGGAATATGGTCTGTAGTTGTGTGCATTTATTTATGAAAGTGTTTTTTTTTTCTTTTTTTTATTACAGAGTTATACTCCATCGTAAATAAATACGCATGTTTTATATCCATTCCTCAGTTGATGGGCTTTTTGGTTGTTTCCAACATTTAGTTTTGACAAAGTGTGCTTACACACATTTCCCTTTTTTTCTTTCAACAGTAAAAATTACAAAAGCTCACTAACTCTATGTGATTTTCTGTGTCTCCATCTCTTGCTGCCCAGTTTTTCATTATTTTCCCAAGCTAATGCATCATCACTTTCCAGACTAATTATGACTAATTTTTATGAAGATAGGATTTTATATTTCAAAATTTTCTTTCATCGATTTCTGATTACAAGGCCCTTTTTAGCTCTTTCTAACCCCCAGTCTTTCACCATTGAGAAATTCCTATTAAGAAAAAGCAAAGTTGGGGAAATCACAATTCCATGGATGGTCGTGACGCTTTTCGGTCAAAATGTCCTGAGAGGAAAATAGAAAATAATGAGATGATAACACAAAGACAGAGCAGCAAAGCTTCTTCTCTACAGACCTCAGGACAGCTGGGAAAGTACTCAGATGTTCAAATTCTGGACAAGATATGACGCCTAGGCACAGTGGTTTAGAACCTTTATTGAGGGCTGATGTGCTGCAACTCTGTACACCTGTTGCTCCATTGTGTAGAATATGTACTAAGAGGCACATGATCCCTCGATCACTGTACAGAGTCAGTACAGCACATGGCAGGCCTGAGTCCTGTCTATTTCTCCCTCCCCTCCGCTTCCTCTTGTCCCCAAATCTCCACATCCCCCTCCATCTCTGCGAAGTTTAGCTCCTCCTTTCCTATCACCTCTGCAGTCCACTGATACAGTCCACTTACATAACTCTGCCACTCTGTATCAGTGTAAAGTGTAGTCTGAAACTAGCAAGTCAGGGAAAGTAAAACTAAAGCAATAATGAGAGTCAGTGGTGACTTCAAGCAACAATCACTAGACTTCGTTATGACCCTGTTCTACTCACAGGATTCTCTGTCTATGAACAACTGCAGAACATTTTGTAAAAGTGTAGCCATGCGACATGGAAGGCCACAGACTATCACAGTGCAACAAATTGCTATGGATATAAAGAGCAGGAGAGACACATATTTCTGTCACTAAAGGTCACTCAGTCATTACTCAGCTCTGTCAGGACCAGGGAACATCGCTGCACTGAAGTCCACTTAAAACTCACTGTGACGAAGTCACTAAAGACAGGGTCTCACCTGCTGCCCTTCCTGACCCAAGACAAACTATGAGAACTGGATCTTGAAAGCAAATTAATTCTGCTTTGTAAGAAGCAGTCTCGAGCTGCTTAAGGAGATAAGGGTGTGTTACTAAAATGATATCCGCTTGTCCTGGGTTTAATGCACATGGGTTTCTGTGATGGGAAAGGCCACCCCACTGAAAGAAATACTTTTATCTCTGCTTCTCAGACTGTCGCAATTTTCAAAATTGCCAGACATTTTCACACTCATTGCTCTTGAAGAAAAAAATAATAATTTTTTTCATCCTGCCATGGACTAGTTCAAGAGGCACAGGACTTACAATTGTGCACTTATTATGAATGATAGATTCAAGCTTTCATAGTTCACAGAAAAGTTTCATTGAGAGAATAAATTGCATTATCCCCATCAACAAATATGATGTCTGCACTCTTTGCTTTCATTCTAATTCATATGTTTTTCTCACAATCATAATTAGTTTTCAGTGCTTTTGCCCTTTTTTTTGTCAAGTTTGACTACTTCAAAAATAGCTGCATAAGTGGAGAGTATTTCTAAAGTCACCCAGGAGAGGCAGTGCATGGCCATGATCTGCTCTTCGGTCCTAAGCCTAAAAATCCACCGTCATCAAGGAGCCTCATGGACTCTTCAGCTGTTGTCAATTTGTGTCTCATTGGGAAAGACAGAGAAACACGGAATTCCTGCCACTCTGAGTTTTCCTATAGCACTTACGCATGGCTGCCATCATAAAACTCGGGAATGTTAGTGTTTTTAATGACATTATATGAGCCATGAGGACATTATAAGCAGCTTTTCCACAGCAGGAAATACAGTATTGGTCACTCTAGGTTTCCCTCTGTACTGTACCAACAAGAGTGACATTTTCTATCCATTTCTTCTCTATTTGAGATCTATCAAACATAATACTCTGTCTTGGTCACGTTGCATAATATTTGGTGTCTTATTATTCAGTGTAGACGTTTTCTATGCGAGGACCTGGAGTTCTTCCTGTTGGTTCTTTGTATGTATCATCATGCAGGTAGGAGTTTTCTTCTTTGTTGTGGGGATGAACAAAATAGAGATTTTTTTTAAATTATTTTTTAGAGAAAAAGAAAAACTGAACAACACAAATCAAAATTTCAGAACAGTATGAGAAGGGTAACAATATATAATACATTGCATATAATTATATTTAAATTAGTTCCTCAGTGTGAAATAATAGCATTTAATTTTCTAAACAATATTAGCTCAGACATATTTTTTCAATGAACTGAGAGATATTGGTAGTACAACTATTTTGATTATCTTTTTTGTCTCTGTGTATATATATATATATATATATATATATATATATATATATATTTCTTTTTTCTCCATGTATATATTTTTCTTTCTTCTCTCTTGCTTTTCGCTTGCTTCTTTTTCTTACACTCCCCTTAACCAGTTTATTTCCTATGGAAGTTTCCTTCCAGTTGTATCTATTTACATTGTGCATCACAGTTACTCCTTCAGCTTCTCCCACTGTGGAGGCAGTGTGGGGTCTACACTTCGGCGAGTGCTTTATTTCACTAAAGACTACGGTCTTAATTTGGATCCACTTATAGATCAGTGCCTCAAGATTATCCTCTAATGGCTGAGTAACGCTGCACTATATAAAAGAGCAAGTCTTTCTTTCTTCCCATTCCTCAGTCAATGGGCATTTATGTTGTTACGAAGATCTAGATTGCAAATCGTGCTGCTACCTTCATGGGTGCACATATGTTATTTTGGCATTTTTTTTTAATTCTCAGGGGATGGTACCCAGAAGGGGAATAACTGGCTTAAGTGACACCTCCAAAGCTAATTGTTTGAGTAATTTCTACACTGATTTCCACAGTGACTGCATCAGTCTGCACTCCCGCCCATGTGCAGAAGAGTTCCTTTCTCCTCACAGCCTCTCCAGCATTCTTTTTTGGTGATTTCTTGATCTTAGCTCTCCTTTCAGGGGTCACAGGGAATTCAGGTGTTGTTTGAGTTTGCATATCTTCAATGATCGATGATATTGTACTTTTTCATGTATTTACTTGTTGCTTGTATTTCTTCATCTGCAAAATATGTATTCACGTCTGGTATCCTTTTATGAATTGGATCTTTGAATATGGGACATTAGATTTTTTTTTTTTTTTGAGTTTTTTAAAACATTCTCAATAATAACCCTTTGTCTGAGGAACATCTAGCAAACATTTTTCCCACATTGTGTGTTGTCTCTTTACTATGTTGGTGGTTTCTCTGCTGTGCCAATGCTTTTTAATAAAATGAAATCCCAGTTGTTAATTTTTTTGTGGTAGTTCTTGTGTTCAGTGTTTTATTGATAGTCCACCTATACCTGTCTTCAACGATTCACCTATTTTGTCTTCTAGCAGATTTAATGTTTTCATCTTCGTATCTATATCTTTGATCCATATCGAATTTAATTTAGTGCATGTTGAAGAATTTGAGTCCAATGTTCCTCTCTCATTTGTGCAGAGCCTGTTGTGTCAGCACAATGTATTCAGGAGGCTGTGTTTCTTCCAGTGCATGAATTTGAAACCTTAGTCGAACATAACATTGTTGAATATATCTGAGGTTATTTCTGCAGCTCCTCTTCTGTTTCATTTGTCTTTGCATCTGCTTTTTTCTTTACTTTTTTTTTTTCTCGCACCATGCTGTTTTTATCACAGACTGTTATAGTATAATTTCAAGTCAGGATTTGAGATATCTCTTGTCTTACTTTTGTTGCCCAGAATTGCCTCTGCTATTGTAGGTCTCTTCTGACTGAACTTTAGGATTGATTCCTGTAATCCAAAGAGATAGGCTGTTGGAAATTTGATTGGAATTGAACTAAATCTGTATAATAGTGTTACAGATATAGTTATTTGTACTGCATTGGTTTTTCCTATCCAAGAACAGGGAATATATTTCCATTTTTTAATATTACCTTTAACTTCTTTTAAAAAAATATTTCCCTTATCTTCTATTTTCCATGTGCTGTAGTTTTCAGTGTAGAGGTCTGTCTTAGTTGCTCATCTCTCCTTGCTGGGACAAATACTCAACACCTAAGCTTAGGGAAGGAAAGGTTTATTTAGCTCACAGTTACTGGAGGTTTCATAGTTTAAAGCAGCCTGAATTACATAGCAAAATCTCGAGACATTGTACCTCCTTATTCAGGATGATCTCCTCCACACCTCCAAGGCCCCCAGGCCTGGGAGGAAGTAGGGGAGGTGCATGCTGTCAGTTCAAAGTTTGGACCCCTCTGGCCATGTCCCTCAAGCTCCACCCTTGTCCTCTGGCTCTGCCCCTCAAGCTACAAGCTTGGCTGCCCCATGATTTACATGAGGTTTTGGTTAAACAACCACATGCAAATCATGACAAGGTCTTTTACATCCTTTCTTAGATTGACTCTTAAGTATGTCATTTGTTTGGATGCCATTGTGAGAGAGTTTATTATTAACATATAGGAAAACTATTGATTTTTCATTTTTGACTTTTTGTCCAGCTAATGCTAGTGCATTTACTTACGAAACATAGCAGCTTTTTGGTAAAGTTTTTGGTGTTTTCTATGCAGAGTATCACATCATCTTCAAACAGTGACAATTTCACTTCTTTGTTTCTTATCCTTTTTCACTTTATTGCTTTCTCTTGCCTAATTCCTCTGGCTAATGTTTCCAGAACTCTACTGAATAGGAGTGGTGACAGTGGACATCCTTGTCTTGTTCCCGATTGTAAAGTGAAATCCTTCAGTTTTTGTCCGCTTACTATGATGTTACCTGTTGGATTGTCATAGGTGACTTTTATTAGGATGAGATAAGGACCCTGTGTTCTACGTTTGCATTGGTTTATTTTCTTGTCATAAATGGATGCTCGACTTTGTCGAATGCTTTTCCTACTTCTATTGAGATGATCACAGGATTTTTGTCCTTCACTGTTTATATAATGTATAACACTTACTGATTTACATGTGTTGACCCATTCATTCATCCCCGGGACGAATGTCCCTTGGCCATGCTCTATAATCTTCTTGGTGATTGGCTGCCTAGTGGGAGCCGGTATCCTATTCAGAATGTTTTCATCTATGTCCACTTATGAAATTGACCTATATTTTGCGTTCTTTGTTGGGTCTCTCCCTGGTGTTGACTTCATTATAATGCTTGCTTTTAGAAATGAATTTTGGAGTACTGCTTCTCTTTAAACATCATTATAGATTTTAAAGTTTAGGCTCATTCAAACTGTAAATTGAATTGACACACAAATAATCTCATGCTATTTTTCTTTTTTTAAAAAGTACATGGCACAGGGCCTCACTACACAGCTCTGACTTATAGTAATCCTCCTGTTTCAGTATCCCCACCACTAGGATGGCAGGTAGCCAGGATTAGCTTGGCCAGGTCAACATGCCTGGGGGCAGGGCCAGTACAACATGTCATGCTGGGAATCAAGCCGCAGTCTACTGCACTTGTCTAAGTCTCATGCTGCATTTATTAAATATGTCCTACCTTTTTCACTCTTGAGTTGTTCACTGAAGACATAACATGGGCGAGCGTAACTCAGCACTCATTGCACATAGAACTCTATTTGCAGATCAATATCAGCAAGAATGATGCAATAGGCAAAAAAATGCATCAACTCAGGGGGTTAACTGGATTGTTCGCGATCATATAGATTTTGAGAATTTTAATTCAAGTACATCATAGGCTGATATAGTATACAGAAGTTTTCTCTAAAGTAAAACATGAATAAATTCATACAGCATTTGTCCTTCTGCT
>PVKN010035067.1:0-11705 GCA_004027915.1 Capromys pilorides
AAGAGTCTTCTAGCTGAAGGAAGGCTAAGTGGGGGAGGGCACATTGTCCCATTCAGACCCATCCCTCACTGTTCCCAAGAGTTCCCGTATCTACAAAGCAAGTGCATCTCCCTTGTCCTTAGTCCAGTGCCCTGAGTGTCTACCCTTTTCCCCACCTGCCTCATACCTTAAACTTAACCTGAGTATTTTGTTGTTGTTGTTGTTGTTAGTTCAGGCTCCTTTAAGAGTGGGAAAACTCTACCTGAATACTGGTTACTTGTAATACTATGTACCTGAAACCTCACAACTCCAACTGGGTCTTACTGCTGGGATGCCTTTCTACCTTTTACATGCCTCTCAAGACTCAGCACAATTGCTACCTCCTTGGGTTCCCCACTTTACTACTTCACAACTTTGCCCTGGCCATGATGTCTAATGTCTCTGAACTTCAGTTTGCTCTTCTACAAAAATAAAAGGATGGCCAGGCATGGTGGCACACGCCTATAATCCCAGCACTTAGGAGGCTGAGATAGGAGGATCGGTGTGAGTTTGAGACTATCCTGGGCTATAAAAGTGAGCTCAAGGCCAGCCTGAACTGCATAGCAAGACCTTGTCCCAAAAAGACAAGAAAGAAATAAAGAAAAGAAAAGAAAAGAAAAGAAAAGTAAGTAAGAAAGAAAGAAAGAAAGAAAGAAAGAAAGAAAGAAAGAAAATATCATTGACCACAAAGGCTGGAGTGAGAGCTATTCTCAATTGACATAGGCCAAGAATCCATGGGTAAGCAACAAGTGACAGTGCCCTCTTCCCTAGTCACCAGAAGGGAATGGGACATAGATTCTGGTAAAGGTGCTGAACCTGAAAACCGCAGCTATCCTACCTCAGGGATGGACAGTCAGCCTGGAGAGTCAAGAGGCCATGTAGCAGGTCTTAACATGAGATGGGATCTGAGGAGGCAGAGCAGGATTGAGCACCATATCAGCACGTATGTGCTAGGCATTGAGTGGGGAGTGTCTCTGGAAGGATGAACTTGGAAGAAAGGAGAAGCTCAGAGGGTCAGTCTATTGGGGTGTAGGACAGGTAATGAAGTGACAGGGTTCATGCTGCTCTCTGTTGTCCCCTCTTGGTGTGGAGGGGAAAGAAGGAAACTGAGACAGAAGGATGGACAAGCAGGTGAGGTGGGGGCTGAAGAAGGAATGAAAACTGTAGCCATTCATTCAGTGCAGGTGGTGGATGTGGGGAAGAGACAAGCAGGGATGCTTGGCCAGATGTTATGCAGTCTGCCAACTGCAGGCCCTGTGGGCCTTGCCCCGAACTCAGGGTTACCCCAAACTCTATATTTCTTTTCCATGGCCCTTCTGGGATGCTCACCCATGTTCTCGTTGCAGATCAGAAACAAACCCTCCATCACCCATGACCCATGCTTGGGCTTGTATTCCCACAGTTATGATTAAAGTGAAATATATTTGGCTTTCTTGATGGTGTTCTTTTGCTTGCTTGAGGCCATTTATCCAGTAAGGCCAGAAACCTCAATAGCCATGAAAGCCCCAGTCATATCCATGAGGTTTACTAAGAATCAAACAACAACAAAGTGAAGGAAGTGATCAGCCTAGGAGGGAGAAAGATGCGAAGAGATCAAGAGTTGACACCACATCTTATCCAGTCACAGACTGAGACATGGTGACAATTTTTTATCCTTTGGGGGAAAATGCAAATAGCTTTTCTCATTCATATAAACCTAGTGCAGTCAACTTATAAAATATTACCAGGCTTTAGTGTTTAGATCAGTTGATATTTTGGCTTAGATAATGTTTTATTAGGAGAAGGCTATTGTGTGCACTGCTGGAAGATTAGCAGCAATAAATGCAAACAGAAACTATAGCCTAGTTATGACAACTAAAATATCTCCAGACCTGTTAAATGTCTTCTGGGAGGTAAAGTTGTCCCCTTTGAGATCCACAGCCTTAGATTAGTTTTAGGATCTACTCAAATGCCAAGAGCTGTCCCTCTGATCTTCAATCTCACTTTTACCTGGATGCTACCCGGTGGTGTCTACCTATCACTTAATGTTCACATACATAGAAATAGAAGCTTCTTTCAGAAGCTCAGGAATCTGTTTCCAAGTCCAATTTAGAAGACCATCTCTTGCTCCACTCAGTAACTGCACCCCAATGGCTCATATCCACAGAGACCTGCCAGCTTCCAAGACAAGGGACTCAGGTAGAAGTGCTTGCTAAGGTGACTTCTTGGTGACATGTACACGCTACAAAACTTCTTCTGTTTTCCTCCTTTATTTCCCCTCTATTTTGTCTCCTGGTGCTAAGTAAATAAAAGTCACAGTAACTATTTGTGTGAACACAAATCCAGGGCCAACATCTTTCACATTCAGTCCTAGAGGTAAACAAGTCAGCATTTGCACAAATAAACAATTAAGTTAATTGTGAGTCTGACAAATATTTTTTTCTGAAGGAATTAAGTACCATTTGAGGTTAGGCTTACAGACTGAGCCTTTGTCTGAAAAACCAGAATTCAAGAAGTTAAAAGAACACGATCAAAGTTCCTCACTTTTAAGTTAAGGACACTAAGTCCCACCAAGATGAAATGCCAGCCAGCATGGAAGATAGAACAGGACATACCATAATACCTTGTTTTAAGTCAAATTTCCTAACATTTCCATCACAACCAGATAGGGACCAGGGATATGGCCTGAGGAGGCTGGTCTGAGGGTGTCCTAAGGATATATGCCACTACACACTTCTATACATCAAGAAATGGCTTACTTCATGGAAACCCTTTGCTTGTGATTGGCTCATCAGACCAAATGAGAACCAATTAAAACGAATGCCCTAGGGGGACACCGAGGCTTTGCTCTTCGACATTGTTTTCAGCAAAAATTAGCAGTAGCTATTTTCAGCTTCAACCTTAAACCCCAGCTGGCTTTACGTTCTCTCATTCTAATTGTAATGCAGTCCACCGTGTAAAGGTCACACCTGTGTTTATATGCCATATGCCATCAAAATATTATAAAGAGAACACTACACGGTCCTCTTCAGGGACAAGATTCAGGTCTTCCTTCTAATGTCGGTCTTTCAGCCTTTTCCAAACGCTGACACAGACCCAGGGACACTGTACCTACCACAGAAGTTTACTTTTGGGTCAAGTACATGCTGTTTATTGACAGAGAAACAAATACTGCTCAGCACCTGTCCAGTTTCAGGGTGAGTAGGGAGTTTCCAGTCTGGATATGAGAAAACTTTTACACTGTACCCAAACATTCTTTTTTCTTTTTTTTTAAGCCAAAATTAGAACAAAAACAAACATATACAGGGCTGAACATAGCAGGAAAAGAAACTTAATAGTCAAGACATTTCATGAGAGAAGCTCTGTCTAGGTCTAACTGGTTTAGAGCCTTGGGATGCTTTTGCTTGGAGAAGGATACCAGCTGCCTCTGGGGGCCAAGAGGCTACCCTAACATTAGGGGAGTCCCCAAGAAAAGAGTTCCCCAAGCAGTAGGAGTAGACTATGAGGATGTTGGAAGAGTAAAGAAATACGAGAGGAACTGATGAAGAGAGTAGATTTCTTGTCTGACTTAGTGTGTCTTGAAACACAATTAATAAGTAACTCTCATGAACAACTCCACAGTGAAAGCATTTAGCCCTCTGTCCTGCTGCCAACTCAGAAATAACCTGATACTGTTTACCTGGCCAGCAAGTGACCTAACCCAAGCAGAGACTTTGCTAATTACCATACGCCTTCATAGGCCAGGCTTGGGACTGGCTGTCACATGCTCTCCTACATTCCAGCTAGCAGTCCTTGCTGGCCGCTCAGGGACCCCCAGCAGCCAAAAGCCCATGAGCAGTAAAGAGCTGCCTTTTTCCATAGGTCCTTTCAAGTCTGCACTGACCTGTTTACCTGTGAGTCCATTTGACCCTGCCTGTTACTATACCCAAGCCTAAGGCTTGCATTTATCTTTAATAAAGTATCTCCTAAAACTGTGGGACACATGCTTTTTAGAAACATAATCTTGCAATGTACTGATCTGAAAACCATTTCAACTGAGCCAAGCTGTTACTAGAACTGATCAGATATATTAACACGCAAAATGTCAATAGAAACTTATAGAACTGCTTATATATCTCCAAATTTGGACAGTGCTGAGCCATTAATTCATGTGAGAATAATTAATTTATGAAAGATACAGGTAAATAAGCCAATTATTGAAAATCATGTGAATATAGATTTATGCTCAGATATATTCTTTGAAAAAATTATGTTGGGCTATTTTTCTCCCAAGGAGTACATTTTGAGCAATAATCCCTCCCACTGTCTATAGCCCGTGACCTGAAGATGTGGATATTACTTAAATAAACTGAGCCCCATCAGAGAATAGGACTCTGAGCACCAACTATCACCCAAAACACAAAAACACAACTGAAAGAGAACTATTCTTAAAGACTCATGTACCATAAAAGGGGAATTTCCAGAAGCCTCTGATATTAGCAATTTGCCCTCCCATTCCCTTCCTCTCTAGTTTCAAGATGAGATGATGACAAAAAAACTGACTTGTCAGAAAAAAACCATGAAACTCCATATACAAACGTACAAGTGAGCAAAGGGTCACAACACAACTCATGGGAAATTCCAAGCCTGCTTTTCTGATTTGCCTCAGAGAAGAGAGAAACTCCACCTCCCATTCATTCCTGTCGTAGCAAATGAGTCCATTTTCTGTTTTTAAAATGAGAATAACTGAGCATGGAGAATATATGCTAGTTTTTCAGATTGGGGAAAAGTTGCTTTTCCACAGTACTTCTGTGTTGAATTCTTTTTACCAGCAATGACAGCTGGGAATTTTCTCAAAAGTAGTACAAGTATGGATGTTTTTCCTTTCACTTTCCTTCCTCACATATACATTTAAGGCCAATACACACTGGCTAATTCTGATAGTGTGTGCCAAAGAGAGGAACTGTATCTCAATGGAAAGCTGAGTATTTACTGGACATTCACTTTGCATAGACCTTGAATATTAGGCAACATGAAGAAATTGTATTCAGGAAATAGAAGTCAAAATTCAGTTGAATGGGAAAATGAGCCAAATCAAGATGGATATAAAGATACACACTACACACACACACACACACACACACACACACACACAAACCACCTACAAATCAGATGATTGCACGTAACCAGATATAGTTTCTAGTAGTTGGGTTGAATTAGCTCACTTTGCAAAGATTTCCCGTACTGTGGGAACTGCCCATGGTACACATTTCGTACTTTCTGCTGGCCAACTCATGTTCCAACTCCCTTTAAATAGGGTTTTTTACATAGTGTCTTCTTTTTATTTTACAAACTCAGCCCACCTTAGTAGTTTAAAATTTTTCATTAAGGTATCCCATACTTGCAACAAAACAAACACAATTTATGTGCACAATTTGATGAATAGTGACAATACATCCACCTCTGAATATAGAGCATTTCTCTCCTCCCAGAAAAATCCTTGAGAGTCTAATCATTAATCATCTACTACAAACATGTATAGTAAAAGGTTGTGAAGCTGGAGCATGAGCCCGTGCTGATAAGTCCTCAGGGACAGGTTCTTTTAGGAAATGCCAAGAGAATTTTCAGAACAGGCAGCCAGACTCTCTCAGTGGCTCTCTTGGCACTTGACCACTTCACTGAGACTATGCAGCTTTCTCTTCTAGTTTGTTCTTTAGACATCAAGGTTTACATGTTAGAAAGAGGGAAGTTGAGGCTGAATAGTCAAATCTGCCATATTCTCACAGGAGTGAACTTCAACCACAGCTCAGAGTCCTCTTTTCCAAAATTCTGTTGTGAAATCAAAAGAGGAGTTCACATGACCAGGCAAACAAGAAATTTTATCAGCATTTCCTGTTTCCCAGATTTCAGAGAGCCCTTCAGGGAATGTCTGGCTCAGACTAGCACATTCAACATGAGGCACAATGGTTACTCCTCAGCCCCCTCCATCCACATATACCACATGTCTTCACTTTGGCACTATAATGTTCTAGTCCTCCATGAAGGATAGGGACGCTAGACCAGAAGGAAAATCATGGCTACATGGATTTCCTTTCAGATAGGAATGAGGATAACTGCTTTATTGGGCCTAAACTTTGCACCATTTCTTCTGCCAGAATGAAGGAGCAGAAGCCAGGTCTTTACAGACTTCTGGGCATGCATTCATTTCTCATGAAAGTTAAAAGATAATTCATGGACATCTGAATTATATACTTTTAAAGTAAAAACAAAAAAACAAAATGAAAAATGTCTCCAGAATATTATGCAGGAAGCAGGTTTTTTTTTTTTTTTTCAAATCACAATTCCAAAATGGTACCCTGAGGTGATCCTTTCTTAAATCTCCAGTAATCAAAACAATGTGGTTGAAAAGTTTACAACTTTCAACCCTTGTAAAGGTCACCTCCCTACCTCACACCCTGTCAAGTTAAGAGCATAACGGATATTTTGAGTCACATGTATTGTTCTTTGTTCATTTGAATTGGGTGAAATCCCTCCCTTGGACAAATTTAGCAAGCAAAGCCTTGGGCTTCCTTGGTGATTGTTCTCATGCATACAAGCAGCCTTTGTCATTTATGCTTTCTTTTCTTCCAGATGATCCTTTCATCCCTCTTGGGATGGAATCCTTTCTTTTTTGCAATGAACTAATAAGACTTTTGATGCTCAGTTGTAGCCCTTCTCCTCTAATACGCTCTGAGACCCCTCTCCTGAGTCTCCCTACCTAACCTGCTGAGTTGACATATGTATTCATATCTTAGGCTGAGTGTTTGGTCTGCACCACTATTACGTGTTATTGAGGGCCCATGCCAAGTGTTTTAGTACTAATTACAAAATGAAACTGTGAGAGCAAGACTAGCTAGACGACAATCTGTTTCAAGCACTCACTTACCTATGTGAGTTCCTTTTCATAGAGATCCTCACCTCCAAATATAATCAACAGCAGAGGGCTCAGTTTACAAGGTCCCTTCTTCCTACCTAAAGCACTGTGCACACCAGTTCTCAAAAGACGCCTGAGTGCTTTATGGGGCTGCCCACTCACTCCCTGAACTCTACGGGTAAGCCAATGATGCTGGTTTTCAAAAACATATTTCTTTCTCTATGAGTAATTTAAGTGACTCATCCTCAGTTTCACCCACTAGGACATGTGACCTGCAATGTCTGTCTATAGATGTGTAAACCAGAGCAGTTCTTAGAACACAGATTCCCCCTCCCACGTGTTGTTTATTTCCCTTCACCTTGCAGCAAGGAAGCAATGACAGAGATGAGTTGCCCGGGGCTGCCCACTCTGCATTCAGATCTGGAAGGTGCTCATTAGAGGAAACAGGAACATCATCCAATAACAAAAAGCAAGAGAGACAGGTAAAGTGCTAAGGTACCTATATTATTAATAGCAGGCCACTGGACACCCTCAAAAGTCTATGATGAGGACTCACATCAACAATATAACTACTCTTAAAGTTTACTTCTTTCTTTCCCATTAGAAATTTAGACCTAATAAGGTGGAAATGTTAATAATATCCACCTCCACCAAACATCAACCAACATTTTATTTTTTAATCAGAAACTACTCTTAAGACCCGCTGTGGTTTGACTTGGTGGCTCCGGTATATTAAAATGTCTTTATGTTTCCCAAACTGTTCTTGTTCTTCCCACACTAGAGAACAGTGTTGGTAGCTTAGGTGCTGCTGACATAGGAAGGCACATACAGACACAGCTGTCAAGCACTCTAGAGAGTATTTCCTACCTCTTTCTCACTTCCTATTTTCTATTATACCAGACCTAACCTCATTTGCCTGCTCTGAATTGCCCATCACAATCTGGACTCTCTCTCCTTATTTTCTAGCACCATATACTAATCATGCAATGTATCTTTAACTATCCCCAGGACTAGGTCTTCACTGCCTCTGCAATGAAGGCACTAGAGCCTTCATTCCTATCCTAAAGCCTTCACACACTCCCTACAACCACCTTCCCTCTTCCTCTTTCACTATATCTTCACCTTCCTGGAGCGGTCTGACTTCCCCCAACCGGACTCCTCAAACGCAGCTCAACCCACCTCTGGTTGTCTCATATGGCCTTCTTCTGGCCTGATCTCAATCAGTTTTTAATGTTTATCCAATGTAAACCTCTCCAATACTTTTATCACTGTATCTGGTCTCAAGTTTTGTTTTGCTACTTGATATAGCAAAACATGCTTGATTGCAAATTCATTCAAGTGAAGGATCACATATTTTACTCCTATAACAGTCTAACAGTACCCAACTCCACAGACATAGACTATAAGATGAAAATATTTTATATTTTATTTTTCATATAAATAAGACAAGCAAGTTTTATCAAAATTTTAGTCTCTTGTCAAATGACTATTATCACCAATAAGTAAACTTTAATTTGTACCCTAAACTGGGACTGCGGAGTGCAATACATTGAATATTCAACAAAATGACAAGAACAGGCAATACTAGCCATAAATGTAGCATTATGTGCAAATATTTACCTAAGAAATATTTAACAAATATCAATTTGTCTAAGTTTCACCCTAACTTAATAAAATAGATGCTATTATTATGACTACTTTTCACTCAAGGAGACAGAAGCATAGTAGGTAGCTTGTCCAAAGTTGCAAAAGTAGAAAGAGGCCAAAATAGATGTCAGTGTAAGCAGCTGGCTCCAGAGTCTGTGTGTGCCTGGTGGCCCCTACATTCCTACTTGTCAGTGTGTTTTTTTATGGCTTCTTCCTCAGCAGCGAACAGGAGCTTGTGATCCACAAACACCTTATTGCAGTACACCAAACTTATCATCACTGCAGGCCAGAAACAAAGGCAACTGATGGTGAGAAATAATCTTCCAGGGAAGCTCTAAAAAGAAGCATGGTAGTATGGGATTTGCTTGAAAATGTTTGGGTAAAATTTCTGCCAGACCACTCCAGCAACCTTGCAAAATGAGGTCCTCCTCCATGCTTACTCCTCATATGCATTATTATACACTAAATAGAAACTTTCCAAATCCTTAATTTCTCCACATAAAGAAACTGAATTCAGCCCAAATCATGGCTACAATTAGATTTGTTTACTCAGCTTTACATATGATCTTGTAGACTCACACATGGCATGTTTGAGAACTGCAGCTTTTGTACAAGAAAAACCTCATCCTGGTGGTCAAATCATGGCAGGAAACGATGCCACCAACAATTATTCATGTATTAGCAGTTGCTTAAGTATCATAAGACTTTTAGAGGAAAAGACTGGGAGGCAGTGGTTGAAAATAGAGTCCCATTATTAATGAAGTCAAACTACTCAGCTGGATTCAATAAAATAAAAAGCTCTGCCCAGACCAATGTCTATAGTAGAAGATGCTAGGAGCTATTTTTTAAAATGTGCTTTTATTGAATCCAGGCTTTATACATAGCATTCTTTCTTTGCACATAGCTGAAAAGTCATCTTACAAAGGCACTTGAAATCAGTTGAGGAGAAGCATGCTTACAGTGTGTCAAGAAAGCACAGTGGGGCTTTAAGGGGGAAAGCTTCATAATGCTCACAGTGATTATAGCCCTGATAGCCTTTGGACAGACTGTCAAGAAAGGTCGTGAAATGTGCCTCTCCTAACTTAGTTCAGATTGAAAGCCACTATTGAGAGGCTTGTGCTATGTGCCAGGTTCCTTGAAGTGAGTGTACAGTAAGGCCCTGAGGATACAGAAAATGAACACAACACAAGTCCCACTTGGGAAGAATCACAGCTCAGGGGAGGTAGCAGGCACTTGGGGTTGATGGGAGAAGAGTTTTGGTTTGGATGAGCATCATTGGTGCAACTCTGTCTGTCTCTGTCCCTCTCTTCAGGGCTTCAACTATCCCTTTTCACATCTCTGGCTCCCTTCACTATTTCCAGACTGCTTTGTACCATTTCAGTGGTCCTTTACCTCAAACCTCTCTGCCCTGGAGGCAACTTCTGAGTTCACTCTTAATCATATCTGGCCAGTGCCTTCTCCTGCTTCCACTGCCCAGCTCAGCAACTCAAGCCACACTTGTCAGTCATGCTGGAGAGACCTATCCATTCTAACTCTCATGCTACTTGGCTACACCACCTGAAAAGGAGCCAGCAGAAATGTATGGCTGAGGGTTAAGGTAAAGGGTTGAGGTGTTTCACATTCACTTGTGCAACAAATATTTACTAAATACTAAGAGATCAGATCTGGAGGTGTCCGGAAGATAAGGTGACCTCTGTCCTCAATGGCCTTTGAATCACTAGAAGGAGAAAAACAAACAAACAAGTATGGGGGAATGTCCAAATAACAAACAAGTTATACGAGAACACTAAAAACAGATACAACTCTTAAGGAGGCTCAAACCAGCCCACACAGGTATTATCAAAAATAAAACTCCCCAGGTGCTGGGGAGATAGCTCAGTAGAATAAGTGCTTGTGCAAGGCTGTGAGTTTGGTCCCTTGTACTACCAAAAAACAAAGCCCCAAATGGGCAGAAATCTTGTACCAGATTTCCTTAATTTCCTTAAAGCTGTTCTTGATCCCCAGAGCAAGTCTACTGCCTCCTACTAAACCACAGTATTAGTTCAGTCTTGGTAATGGTCAGGATTATAGGCCCACAGAACACCAAGCCTGGTCTTCAGCATGAGGAGTTGCTTCTGGGTTTTCCTGGGAAGGGAGTGCAGGCATGGCAGGCACTTAGGGCTTTATATACTGCCCAATATAAGGCACAATAAAGATATGATTAACAGAGAAAACAGGGACACCAGGAAGAGCTAAGAAGATAGCACAGAAGCAAGGGAAACGATGGATGTGTTATAAGGGAGGAAAAGCTTGACCGACCAGGGATTTGGCCTTGAAAGATGAAAGGAATAGAACTTGGGGTGGCAGAAAGGGAATCATTCCATATGAAATAAACTTTCAGGGATACTGGAAGGGTAGGAATAATAGTGCACATCCTGACTGGAAGAATGAGAATGTTGGTGTATGACACACTGATGTCAGTGTCAATAAACCCTACTATTTATTGCACCAGGTGGGGTCCATACAATAACACTCAGCTCATGGAGAACGTACACATTAACAATGAATCCTAATAGAATCCTTTTTGGGGAAATTATTTCAGAGACAAACAATTTCATAATGAATAGATATTCCTGAAGATAATGTTAAATGGGGATGTTAACTAATTCCTCCAACACTGGGCAGATTAACCACATTGACTTTGAGTGCGATAGTTTACCAAGGGGAAGTGAACTGTGCAGATAGCTTAGGTTTGGATAGGAAAACACTGAAGATTAAGGCAACAGAAATAACTCCTGAAAATGAGTTTATTGATACCATTGATTAACACACTATCCTTTTGCCTTCTATTCTTCTTTCCATGGAGTACTTATCAAATTCCTGGAACTAGACTAAGAGCTGAGACAGAACAGAATAAGATACAGTCTCTGCCTTATAGAACTCCAATTCCAGTGAGGGAGAGAAACAGCTAACAAATTTTAATGCTGCAACATAATAAGGTACTGAGGGAATATGGAAAATAGGAGGGACTGTGATGGAAGGTGGTACCTGTTTTGAATGGGTTTTAGAGGCCTCCTCTGACATATAGTTCTATAATAAATATGTTTCATTGCAGAGAGTTTAGCTGTCTGTCACAGCCACCTATTCTCACTGTCTTCTTCCATGGATCACTTATTCATCTATCTACTTC
>PVKN010035068.1:0-11703 GCA_004027915.1 Capromys pilorides
CAACCATTCTTCGGATGATGGGCGTTTTGGTTGTTTCCAAGATTTGGCTATCACAAATTGTGCTGCTATGAACATAAGTGCACAGATATCACTATGATATGATGTTTTCAGTTCTTCTGGAAAAATTCCCAATAGGGGGATAGCTAGATTACTATAATTGTAAAAATTGAAACATTCATCATATAATTTGATCATGCCACGTATAGAAGAAGCAGTAGTTCTATCAGCGTCTGGGTGTGAAAATGGGAGTCAGAACATAGGGCTTATTTACCTTGGGGATTACTGAAAGTTGGATTAAGAGGTATGAATGCAAAGTGTGTTTCAGGAAGATTCAAAGCATCGCTGGAATTAAAGATGAGTGAAGACTGAAGCAGTAAATAAAAGGGTGATGGTGGCCTGTGAGAGGGAAGGGGTATGGAGCAGTCCGCAGGCGTGGATCTTCAGTGCTTGGGACTGTCCATGAAACTGGAGGAGCCAGTTTGTGGCATGTTGTATGACCTCATGCTGGGTCTGTAATTAGCAGTGAGCTGTAGTCTCCCTCATCTCGAAGGATCTTAGGCAGGATACAGATAGGTAAAGAAGAACTTAGACTCTAGTGCATGCGTGGTAGCAAACCTAGAGCACACATGTTGTTGTTGTTTTTTTAAGCAAAAGATGTTACTTACTGTATGAGTTGTAGTTTTTCTATACTAAAGCCTCATCCAGCTTTAATTTCAGTGTTTTGCTTTGTAATAAATAAGTGGGTTTTGAGACGCAGTTTGGGTACTTGCATCTAAAAGGTTTGCCATAGTATCTATCATATATTCTACAAAATTTGCTAAAGTTTGATTATATTTGCTAGTATTTGGCAGTATTGATGACAGTTTTTTTTTTAATTTTGTTTATTTGATACAGGGTCTAGTTAGCAGTTTGGACTCGTAGTGATCCTCCTGTCTCAGCCTCCCCAGGGCAGGGATTACAGGCATGTGCCACCACGCCCGGTTTCAGTGGCTGGAATGGGGGGGGAGGTGAATCTGGGTCCTTCCACTAGCCAGGCGGTGCTCAGACCACCGAGCTACCTCCCCAGCCTGATGATAGTTTCAACTGTTCATGCCCTTTTTCTTATCAATTCCACACTTAGCTATTTCTATTGTAAACCCATTGATTATTTTGGTATTTCATTTGTTTTTGACATGTACTCATTTATTACTTTAAATATTTATTTTTTGCTTTATTAAAATAATATTTTGTTTTATACTTTAAAATTCTGATTAGTATTTTTATTGTTGGTTTTGTTTGTTTGTTTGTTTTTTTGTTAGTTTAAAATTCATAGGAGGCTCCAAATTAAAGTATATCATTTTCTGGTCAAGAAGAGCAAGGGGCCAGATGACGCACACCTGTTGTCCCAGCACTTGGGAGGCTGAGCAGGGTGATTGCTGTGAGTTTGAGCCCAGCCTGGAACACATAGTGAGTTGAGTTTAAGGTCAGCCTCAATTACAGAGCAAGACCCTGTCTCAAAAAGCGGACAGTAAAAAATGAAGAGTAAGAGATTCTCTTAGAATAATCAAGCTTTGAGAACTCAAGTGTTCAGAAGCCACTTCATTTTATTTTTTTATTTTTATTTTATTCTGTGGCAGGCAAGATAGCTCAGCAGTCTAAAGCACCTGCTTAAACAACCACAGGGACTGTGGTTTGATCCCCAGCACCACATGCTACACCAGCCCCCACCCCCAGGGCAGGCTGAGCTGGCCATAACAGGGAAAAAAAAAAAAAAAGAAAGAAAGAAAACTATATATTTTATTTTATTTTGTTTTGCTTTTTTTTTTTTTTTTCTAACTTTATTCTACTTATTTTTTACTTAGTTTTAGTGGTTTTTTGTTTGTTTTCTTATGAGCAGAATATATTTATTGGGGGAAAGAAAGCTCCTGTCCATGAGAGGGACAGGAGGGGGGTGGCCCAAACGGGTGGTCCCCCCTAGTTTTAGTTTTAGCTTTAGTTTTAGTTCAGACCAGGAATCAAGCTTAGGACTTCACACTTGCCAGGCAGGTGCTATGCCACTGAGCTGTCTCTCCAACTAGTAAGTAACTTTAAAAGATAAAGTGTTTTTTTATTGTTTTTTGCTATTTTAGGGAAGGGTCTATAGGGTGTTCAGGGTCTCACTACTAGATCTCATAATGATCCACCTGTTTACAGCCTGTTTACAGCCTCCCAAGAGCTGGGATTACAGGCTTGCGCCACCATGCTCAGTCAGTCTCAGTTGCCATCTCAGCACCCGGGGTCTGCACTGGCATGACAGGCCTAGGGATCAAACCCCTGGCCCCTGTGCCTGTTTGCAGGCACTTTAATTGGCTGAGCTATTTGGCCAGCCCTCTAGAAAAAGATTTTTCTTTCTTTCTTTCTTTTTTTTGTATTTTTTGGGAAAGGTCTGCAGGGTGTTCAGGGTCTCACTACATGAATTGGACTCAGTGATCCACCTGTTTACAGCCTCCTGAAAGCTGGGATTACAGGTGTGCATCACTGTGCCCAGTCTCAGTTGTCATCTCAGGGTGCCCCCTGCCCCCAGGGCTGGCACAGCAGGCTCGGGGATTGAACCCCTGGCTCTTATGCCAGCAGACAGGCACTTTAATCCACTGAGCTATTTGACCAGCCCCTAGAAAAAGTTTTTTATATGGTTGTTTCATTTTGTTTTTGAGGAACTGAAGATAGAACCCAGCACTTTCACACTAGGCTACATCCCCAGTGCTTTTAATTTTGAGAGTCTCACTAAGCTACTAAATTGCCTAGGCTGGGCTTGAACTTGTGACCCCACCTTCCACAGTGATGGTTTTATAAGCCTGTTTGCAAGAGTGGAATTGTAACGGTTTGTGCATAGGTGTCCTCCCAAAGCCTTATGCAGTCATGGGGTGTCTTCTGCAATTTGTAACTGATTATTGTGGAAATGGGTGCTGCCTGTCCCCTGGGGCAGGTGATTTGCATTTCACTGTAAACATAGAGAAGTTAGCTGCTTAAGCTGCTAGCTCTCCCAGCGAGCGCTCTTGCTCTTGAGGCTGCCGTGGAAGGTTGCCTTCTCCCATGTGCTACTGAATGTGGACTAAAGCCTGTAATGACTGTGAGTTAAGTAAACCTTTCCTTCCCTCATTTTGATTGTCGGTTGTTTGTCTCAGCAATGAGAGAAGAGTAGCTAAGACAGGAATTCCAGTATTAATTAAAAGCAGATTAATGCTTATGACTAGATACTCAGCCTGGTTAGCAGTGGCTGACTGAGAATTACACCTATGTTTCCCATTAGCTACCTACTTCAGTTCCCTAAACAGAAGTCATTCCATGTACTACATTGTCGTCTTACGTTAAATACCCTCAAGTTAATTCAGTTATTCTTTTGTTAATTTTGTTTTCTTTACAACTGTGTATGCTTTTATATGTCAACCCCAAATGTAACAAATTTGCTGCTGAAAATGGTAGAGTAAATATAAATGTTGGTTTGGGTTTAGGTGTCTTAAACTTTGTTCTGAGGCAGTAAATAAAATTTAGGGAAAAGAGGCAAATTAACAGTAAACAGTATACAAGAGGGAAAACAAAAAATTTTGAAAGGAATGTTGTAAACAGAATTGAGGGCTACAAGGCTGGCCAGATAGCTCAGTAGATTAAAATGCCTTCTTAGGCAGATTTAGGGACTGGGGTTTGATTCCTGGGGTGCCATGCCAGCCCCTCCCCTGGGGCTCACTGAGAAGCAACTGAGACTGGACATGGTGGCACATGCCTATAATCCCAGCACTTGGGAGGCTGAAAACAGGAGGATCACTACGAGTCCAATCTGTGTGTTGAGACCCTGTCGACCCTGTACTAAATACATTTAAAAAAAAGGGGGGGGGTGCTATGTGGGTGTTCTGATTATACATGATGCATATTGTCTGTTTCCTAGTGACATTTCCTCATGATCTCTCCTGCCTTTGTGTTTATTAGCTTCCCTCTTCTTCAACATGGGGCCAGCAGTCTAATACAACAGCATGTCAGTCCCAGGCTACACTGTCATTGGCTGAAATCCAAAAACTGGAAGAAGAACGAGAACGGCAGCTTCGAGAAGAGGTAAACTTTTAAATGAGAGTTATCTGGCTTAAGTGTTCTAGAAGATGTAGTGTGCATGACTAGTCAGTGGTTCCTGAAGACAGTCTAACAGTACTGTCAGAATTATGGTGTGTCACTGTTAAACTTTTTAGCCTGTAATTTGGTTACCTTGACAAATATGAGTAACATGAGTAACCTTAATGTTGATAACATAAATGTTCAGTTTCCTTGAACATTTTACTGTAGTTCTCCCTCTCCCCGGTACCAGGGGTCAAACTCAGGATCCTGAACTTCTCAGCCAGGTACTTAGGCAGCTGAGCCTCTATAACTCTTAAGAATAGCCCAAATATGAAAGAATGTGGATTATTTTGAATTATGGGTGCATCTTGCAAATAATTCTTTTGCAGATTTGTGATTTAAAATATAGACTCCATTTTTCTCTAAGGATTTTAGTTTCCCTGATAAATGTAGAAAAACTTGTAATACACAAAAATAAAATATTTCTGTGTTTATACCCCCAAGTTTATTATCATCAGGATAGGGAAGATGCACAAGTGTGGGAAAAAGGGAGCAAAAAGAATGATGCTTTCATCAGAGATAAAGAAGTAATTCACACGGCTAGTCGTTAGACTCCTCATTTCATTTACAGACTCACCATCTAGTCACTGAATTCTGACTCCTAATCTGAGGACATTGCTAAGTTTAAATTTTGTAGTTGCAGTGAGATGGGTAATTGGGTTAAATAAAACATACAGCATATCAGAAGATGAAAATGCCAGTGAGGAAAATGATAGAGAAAGGAGATGATAGAGTGTTGGGTGTCATGGATGGAGTTTGGGATTGATATGATGAACTATCCATAGTGTAGCAATGTCTTGAAGATCTTGCTTTATGTGGATATGGTGGAGGTGGAACCATTAGTTTATTAAAGAATGCAAGTTGACATTTCTGGATCAGGGTTGGATGATTTACTGATATATGATGCCATGAGCATACCAAGAAAATTGGGCGCTGGCTATGTGCATGATCATTCATTAGGTTAAAATATTTCTTCTTGACAATTACCTTATTTCCCACTTTTGTTTATGAAGGAATTTTTTTTCTAGAGTCATATTTCTCTTAAAAGTTATCAACAGATGCAGAGTATATTTCTCTGTTCACAACTAGAAGTTACTCCAATAATTTTGGTCTCTGCTGAATGAAAAAGTACTAACAGCAGTAATGAGTAGTATTCACAGAGAGTCTTCTCTCCCTTTCCTCCTTCTCTTATTCTCCTTTTCCCTTCCCTCTTCTCCTCTTTTTCTCTTCCATTCCTTTTCCTCTCCCCTTTCTGTGTGGTAAGATCAAGGAAGGTCCTTACATCTGAACAGACAACCTGTTGAGCTATGTAGCCCTAGTCACAGCCTTTTTCTTTTTTATCATCTTTGCCTCCCAGAAGTTCATAATTATTTCATCTGTATTTTTGTCATTTTCTTTGAACTTTTAATTCTTTCTGTACCACTCTAAAGTGCCACTGAATATATATTTTTCACACAGAGAAAATTACAATGAGGTTATTTAATTTATCCCCTGGAGACATCCTTTTTGAGGGTCTCAGAATACTCCATTCTGGAAACTTGGGGCTGAATCTGTTATTTGTTTTGTTTTGTTTTGTTTTTCCTGGAATTTGTGGATTGGTTTTCCAGACTACTAATGATTTTCTCCTGTTTTGAGTCTGTCTCTGCATTTTTTAGTTTTATGGGATGAGACAGTTGCTTATATAAGAATTTTTCTTATTTTATTGGCTTATACCATTTTAACTTAAGTATAGTACGTATAGCTTTTTTAAAAGCCAACTTCTGTTTTCCCATATCTAGCTTGTTCCATTGAATCTTCTTTGCTTTGGTCTTTGGCTTTTAATTTAGGAGCATATGTCGTACTTGGTAATCCTTGGCTATTTGTTCATGCTTACAAGTTAAACATTGAAAAGCCGACTGGACCCTTGATATGTGTACTGTCTTGGTGGGCTTCCCTGTGATGTTTTTTCTTGGCTGTTCTGGTGGGGGAGCACCCACACCCAGGTGTACCTACCAGTTTGTTTTCTTGGGCTATACATTTCCTTACAGCTTAATCTGCCAGTCTCATATGGCCTTTTTGTTAAGGTTAGGGTGTGGAAACTAGCTGCCTGACTGCAGTGCTGGGGAGGCCACATGGAGCTCACTGCTTCAGGTTCAGACTTCAGCAGTCTCTTCTGGTGGAGCTTTCTCCACACTCTCATGCTTTCTCTATGAGTCTGCCTGTTTCTGTGCTTCCTTTTTTTGTGATTTCAATTTATTGGGTCTATTATACCTGGCTATCATTAAGTATCTTAAAACTATCTTATCTTGTGTTTTCATTTATGCATGTATATATATTTTGTGCAGGGTCTCACTACACAGCTCAGACTCGTAGTGATCCTCCTATTTTCAGGCCTCCTGGTGCTGGGATTAGAGGCATGTGCCACCACGCCCAGACTCTGTTACTGGCTCAGCATGCCTGGGGGCAGGGCCAACACAGCACGGCCTGTGATGCCAGGGATTAAACCTCTGACCCTGTGCTTGCCTAAGCAGGTGCCTAGTCTGCTGAGCTATCTTGCCAGCCCATCATTTATGCTTTTAAAATATACATGTGTTCACTTATTTTGGTAGGACTTCAGTACATAAACATATATTTTTTTGTACTTAACCAAGTAGTCTTCTTAAATTTTAAGAATTTTGCCTGTATTTGGTTCTCTTAGTCCCTCTAGCAATTTATTTAGTTATTTATTTTTAAATTTTAAAAATCTTTATTATATTGAGCACTTCAAAAGAAAAATTACAATGATTTCAAAATTCAATCATATTGAGGGCTGTTGAGATGGCTTGGTGGTCTAAAGCATGTGCATCGGGAAGTTTAGGCCACCGCAGGGACCACGGCTCGATCCCAAGCACCACATGCTGCGCCGCCCCCCACACCCCAGGGAAGGCTGAACCAGCCATAACAAACAAATATGTAATGTGGTTGAGGAAAATAAAATAAACTTTAAAAAAAAAAATTCAATCATATTGAACCAAGGAGTTAAATTTATGGCCCTTATAATCATACTTAGTTAAAATATAGAAACACAGACAGACCAAAGCCAGTTCATGGATGAAATGAGTAAAATAACTATATAAATGTGTAAACCTCGGGGACAGTTATCATGCATGATCAGGTAAATCTCTGTCCTCGTGCTTTTTAGTAACATGTTTTACTTTCATTTCCATCACTGTATATATACATCTGCTTTAAATACTAACAACATAGGATAATCTTTGCTACCTTAAAAGAAAATTCAGTCTACAAATATGAAGAAATTCAAGAAGAACATTTTAGGACTCCTGGTCAGAAGCTTTTAGTGCACGTGGTATTACTTTGGTGGCAACAATGGTTCAAGGAAGGGTAAAAAACAAAAATACTTTCTTTACCAACTGAGGACATGATCAAAGAAATGATAATGGCCTTTCTGAAAACCTTGCTAGCTGTGGAGATGGCCAAAGGTGGTCAGCAACTGACCTCCTTTAGAAAGCCATAGCCAGGTTATAGAATCAGCCTTTAGAATACTACTTCTTTCATTTTTTCTTTTTTTTTTTTTTTTTTTTTTTGCAGTACTCAGGACCCTGTGCTTGCCAGGCAAGCACTTATTCTAGTGAGCTATCTCCTTGCCCCTAGAGTACTACTTCTAAGGACAAGCGTAATTGGGCTTTGCCATCTATAAATAATATCTCTGAAAAGCCTGTAGGCGTGTGGTTGTGGCTCTGACCTGGCTGGGCAGCTATAGGTCCTCATGGCCATCTACTGGTAGACCTTCTCGAAGTACTCCTTCAAAGCTGCTGGACTTGGCTTGGTTGTAGGGGAATCTAGTGTCCAGTTAGCTGGGCAGACTTCTCCGTGGGTTTCCACAAACTGGAATCCCTTCACCAAGCGGAGGGTCTCTTCCACGCATCGGCCCACTGGGAGATCGTTGACACTCAGATGCTTGATGACTCCATTGGGGTCAGTTATGAAGAGTGCCTTGAGTGCAATACCAGGACCTTCCAACAGTACACCGTAGTCCCAGGAACTCTGTTTAGTTAAATCTGACAAAAGCGCTATGTTCATATAGCGCTTCATAAACCGCCGCTCTTCCTTGGTGTATTGATCCAGGCATGCTGAGTAAAGTGCAAATCCACTGAAACTGCAACAACTTCACAGCTCATGTCGTGAAACTCATTGGCTTTTCACTAAAAGCAACAATTTCTGTAGGACATACAAAGGTGAAATCCAAAGGATAGAAGAAAAGCACCAAGTATTTCCCCTTAAAGTCCTCAATGAATTCTCCATTGACAACAGCTGTCCCCTTAAAAGAGGGCGTTGCAGGCAGGAGCGTAGCACAAGGAACTGGTGCTGAAGGTGAATTTGGCTTGAGGAGACCCAGACTGACTACAGTGTCTTTGTCAAGCATAGTCTTCTAGAAGCAACAGGTGCAAAAGCTGCAGAAGCAGAAATGCCGCAAGAAGTTAAGCTCACCTGTCGAGCAGCCGGGTCCCGGAGCAGCCTTGCTGCTGCAGCCACCATCTTCAGCGCACGCCCCCTCTAGCAATTTAAATCTTTATTTACAGCAAAATAATTTATCCTGTCCAAAAAAACATTGACCCTCTCATGTTGATTTTCTTTAGCAAGTATACGTGTTAGCCTTCCGTTTAGTATGCTGAACATTTATTTGTATCTTGGCAAAATGTAGAAATACTGAGTCAGCTTTCATTTTTATGCAACAGCAAAGGCGCCAGCAGAGGGAATTGATGAAAGCCCTCCAGCAGCAGCAGCAGCAGCAGCAGCAGCAGAAACTCTCAGGCTGGGGGAACGTGAGCAAACCAGCAGGCACCACGAAGTCGCTTCTGGAGATCCAGCAGGAAGAGGCCAGGCAGATGCAGAAGCAGCAGCAGCAGCAACAGCAACAACACCAGCAACCAAATAGAGCCCGGAATAACACAGTGGGTACATTTTCCTAAGCTGTCCCAGTAGGGACTGGTGTTTGCTTATTTTTTGCAATTGTTGAGCACTATATCTTTTTAATATTGTTAGCAATAATCATGTTTCTCTTTTTCTTTGATAGCATTCCAGCCTGCACACCAGCATTGGGAATTCTGTTTGGGGCTCTATAAATACCGGCCCTCCTAACCAGTGGGCGTCTGACCTAGTCAGTAGTATCTGGAGTAATGCCGACACTAAGAACTCCAACATGGGATTCTGGGATGATGCGGTGAAAGAGGTGGGACCTAGGAATTCAACAAATAAAAATAAAAACGCCAGTCTCAGGTAGGGCTCAAAATGATCACACTTTGGCACATTGACTGGGAGGTGAGGCTGGTATGAGTTAAAAGTTGGGCAGACAGGAAAAGGTTTACACTCACCATTTTCATCTCTCTCCAGACACATGGATTATACTTAATAATATGAATTATGAGTAATATAAATATTCTTCATATGAATTATGAGTCATAATTGATAACTGCTTTTTTCTCCCTGTAGAAACACATTTGCATTTCTTTATTTTGTTTATTGGAGTTCTTTCTGTTGTTGAATATTTAACCCATTGCCTATTATTTGGTAACTACTCAATAAATACTAAGAATAACACTTTTGTTTTTGAACATTTCTCCAAAGTATTCTATAGACATGCTTAACATTTTTATTAGCTAACGTTTTAGGTTATTTATGGTACAATGATTATGGTAACTGCTTCTGTAATGATCTTAAGCCTGTTTATTTTTATGGTAAATTAGTTATATTTCATCTTCGTCTCTCTTTCCTCAGTAGATAGTATTGTTGAATGAGCATAGTTTTTAATGTTAAGTATATTAACTCAGATTCCAGCACTGCCACTTACTAGCTGTGTGACTTTGGACAATAGGGAACCTCCTTGGGCCTCAGTTCCCTCATCCGTAAAGTGAAGATAATAACAATTTTACAGTATAGCTGTAAAGGTTAAGGTAGTACTTGTGAAATAGTATAGTGCTGGGCACATAGTAACTACTTAGTAATCGATATTGTCAGCTTCCTTTTGACTGAAGGCTTCCTGTATTATGAAATGATTAGTAAATACTTAATGTTTATAGAGCATTTTTGCCAGGTACTGTGCTCTTAAGTCTTTGCTTACAGTCCCTTTATTCTTTATCATAAGTCTGTTAGTACTATTTTACAGGTGAGGAAACTAAAAGTCAGTAAAATTAAATACCTTACTTAAGTACAAATGGGTAGTTGAATCAGTTTATTTTTTTTAAATTTATTTATGTTATGGCCAGCTCAGCCAACCCTGGGGGTGGAGCTGGTGCAGCATGTGGTGCCGGGGATTGAACCGTGGTCTCTGCAGTTGCCTAAGCTTGCCTAAGCAGGTGCATTAGACTGCTGAGCTATCTCACATGCCCAGTCGTATCATTTTAAATAGAAGCCATTTATTCACAAACTAAGATACATTAGTTGAGGGGCTTGATCCCCGGCATGCCTTGTCAGCCCTGCCCCTGGGGCTCATTGAGTTGGTGAGTGAGACTGGACGTTGTGATGCACGTCTGTAATCCCAGTGCTTAAGAGGCTTTAAAATAAGAGAATCACTATGAGTCTGATCTGTATAGTGAAATCCTGTAGACCCTGTACTAAATACATTAAAAAAAGAAAAGATACATTAGCTGAGGCTAGGTTTTAAAGGCATGTCCTATTCAGTTATTTGAACTTTTTTCATTTTTCAGAACCAAGAATTAGGTTGCTGGGCAGCCATCCAGTGTTGTCAAGACATTATTTGTGGTGGTGTAGTATAATTATATAGTCATGGTTTCTGGGAATGTAATCTTTCCCTGTTGTTTTGCTTTAGTAAATCTGTAGGTGTGTCTAACCGGCAGAATAAGAAAGTAGAAGAGGAAGAAAAGTTGCTGAAGCTGTTTCAGGGAGTAAATAAAGCCCAAGATGGATTTACCCAGTGGTGTGAGCAGATGCTTCATGCCCTTAATACAGCAAATAATTTGGATGGTAAGAATTGGGGAGGGAACCCGAGCATATGGAATAACAGAGCAGATTGGTTGGCAGATGGAACAGCAAGCCAGCCAGAGTTTAGGAGGTGAAATCCAAGGAGGTCAAGTCCTGCCCCTGCTATAAGAACTTCCCTCTTTACTAGTATTATTTGTAAAAAAGTGATGTGATCTTAAGCTCAAATAAGTTATGGGTGGTTGTCAGAAACTAAATGCTGTCTTACACTGTTTTGATAATGTGTAAGGCAAAGGAGATCACAGTTCCATGCTCCTCATTTTATGGGGGACATTATCACCTCTATCAAGTTGAAATGGTTACTGTCATGGTGGGGACCAAGGTCAGCCTGGGCAAGAAAAGACTTAAGTGAAACAATTTCCTTTCTACCTTTGGGGAGGGTGGGAAGTGTGTTTGGGCAGATGGACCAGTATTTGTGTGGGATGGAATTGTGTGCAGAAATGAAAAGGTTTTGGAACAGTTTGAAGAAAAACTTGTTTGCCATTAACAGAAAAGTGCCTTACATGACAATGAGAGTTCCCCCTTGTCAGTATGTTATAGCAGAGATTCTCATAACTGATAGATCAAGTTGAGCTAGTCCACCTCTTATATCTGTTAAAAGCAGAG
>PVKN010035069.1:0-11695 GCA_004027915.1 Capromys pilorides
TCACTTGCAGAATTTTTGGCAGTGGAAATAACTTGGGACTAGGTTGAGTCCTTAAATAGTTTCCCTTTTGCATGCCCCAACCATTATCCTAAGTGTTTGAAAAAGATTCTGCTAGAATTTTTTCTCAGGTCTCCATGTAACTGTATGTCACTTATCACAAGTTACTTTTGAGCAATTAAAGCTCCCACACCAGGTTTTCTCATCATCTACCAAAACCATAGAGAAGGGGCTGATGTCTGGCTTTCCTGGGGAAACAGATGGCACTTTGGGTACTGGCAGGAGACAGGTGTGAAGTTTTAGGGGCCGGAGGGCTTGTCTGGCATACTATGCAAATTTGGCTCCGTTTTGCATCCCCCCTAGGAGGGCCAACCAAATGGAACCTGCTTTTATATCTCTGTCCTGTGTGCGTGTGTGTATGAGAGAAAAAGAGACGTGTGTGTGTGTGTGTGTGTGTGTGTGTGGGGGGGGTGTTGGAGTCTTGGAGTGGACTATACCTGAAGCCACTGTTAGGTAATGAGGGAGAAAAGTGGCCACTTTTCTGTGATCTACACTGTACATAAAAGAGACAGCTAAAATCCCAAGGGAAGCTTTCTGAGAGGAGTCTTCCTCTCCTTATTTCCAGGACTTGGAGACCTCCAGGCCACCAGCCTAGCTTTCCAGGCTCTAAGGTCAGGGAGCTGCTCAAGTGTGGAGAGCTCGGCTTGGGAATCCTTCTTGCCCATGGACCCCAGGTTAGCAGTCATTGCTATTGTGCTCTGTGTCAATCAGCTCATCCTGACTATATGTTCCGTATTTTTTTTAGAAGAGACATTGTGTGAAAGTGACCATGTGTCAAACATTTTTTTCAGAAACAGTCCTAGTTTTAAATACATTTTCTTTTCTGTCTCCCAACTACTGGTTAAATCATATATCCAATTTTTGTATTTGTGAAAGTATGTCCTTTGCAGCTATCACATTATTTATTTTGTCATAGAAATACTCTAGTCCTGGATAACCCAGAATCAAGGAGAAAGCAATCTTATTTCTACTGACTTTGAAGTTTCCATCACACTTTGCTAGAGCCCAGAAAGCCTGGGGTTTCAGGCTGGGGGACAGCCTCACGGTAACTGACTGGTGATGTAAGCTGTGTTTCTTTCTTTAAAGATTGAGGGTGGTGATACCATTCATTATTCTTGTCCCAGTGTTTCAGTTTCACTTGCTTTCACTCCAGTGCTCTGAAGGGCCACGCCTGGGTGACTGATGGCCCCCAACCAACTCACAAAGGCTGCTCTTGGAGCCAGATATGGGAGTGTGAGTTGTTCAGTGGAAACCCAGCCCCATGGTGTGGTCAGTGCCAAATATTGGCAATGAATGCATGCTACCGAGGAAGACAGCTTCTCAGGGCCCTTGAGAGCTGGTGGAGAGCATGTGCTACAGATCAGAGGAGAGTTATTTGCTGAGTTCAAGCCACTAAGGCACATGGCGCTATTAGGCTGGGCACAGACAGGCCGGGCATTCTCTCAGGCTTCCCTGCAGCATGACCGTCAGTGATCAGGCCGAGTCTGATTCTTGGCATCGAAGACTCTCAGTGGTCGCTCAGTGGAGGCTACAGCTGGGGGGCCAAGTTTGAAAGGAAATGATGAAGAGCATAAAATGGTCCTGCTGAGAATACAGAAATGTGCTATGAGGTGACTTTTCTCAGGCATCGCTCTTGCGTCTGTACGTGGCTTCACAACTGTTGACCGAGTCGTCCACATCCCAGGGGTGGCTGTTGTGGTCCAGCGACTTCCCTTGTCCCTATGCAGGAGCTGAATCCAGAGACTCTGATTTTGGCTTACTAATTGACTTTGGCTGTTGCTGAGAGAACATATTAGCTCTTCCCAAGAGTCAAGGACAATGATGGGGACAGGGATGTATACAGCCACTCCAAGGTGGCCCTGATACCTGCCAGATCCTGGCTAACACACACTGGTCTCATTGCCTTCAGATGGCTCTTTCATCTCTTCTCTTAATCCCAGTTCTTCTGCTATGTTGGGGGTCTCCCTGAAAGTATGTGTAGTTATGGGGTTCCCCAACTCAAAGTCCCATGCAGGCAGGAGACCTGTTATTCTTGCTTGTGTCACCAGGCTTTGCTGGACCCATGGGACCTAATAGGATACTTGAATTGAACTCATTTAAACAGAGGACTGAGAAAGAGCCAAGTCCTAGCACCACCATAGGGGTGTGTGTGTGTGTGTGTGTGTGTGTGTGTGTATGTGTAGGAGAGAGGCCCCAAATGCAAGCAGGATTTGGAGTGAGGCTTCATGGGTGTGAACCAGCTGCCACCCAGATGTGCTTTCCTGCCATTCCGCCGTTCTCCCAAGGGCCTCGGGGTGTACTCACTCAGCACAGAGGTCTGCAAATTGGCCCTGCTAAGGGAGAGTCTCAGTAAGAAATGCAGTTTCTGGCTGGGGAGAAAGCTCTGTAGTCTGAGCACCTGCCTGGCAAGCAGAAGGACAGGGCTTGATCCCAGCTACCGCATGTCTTGCTGGCCCCTGAGCCCTGACACACCTTGCCACCCCAAAACTGGGAGTGGTGGCACGCACTTGTAATCCCAGCCCTGGGGAGCCTGAGCCAGGAGTCCCAGATGTGTAGTGAGACCCTGTACCAAACAATAATAAAAGAGGTGCAGCTGCTGCTTGTCCTGCTGAGAGCACCCCTTCCTCTCTGCCTTTCCATAGTCCCCTCTCACCTCAGTCCTTGTCAAGTCCCCTTTGTCCTGCGTTGAATTTTCTCAAAGAAGCTTGGAGCAGCAGATCTGTAGGATCCCTAGCTTCTAGCTTGTGAAGAGAGGGGTCCCCCTAAGCTGGCTTCACTTATGTGCCTGTGCTGAGGAGGCCTGGGGTTTGCATGTTGTAAAGATGTCAGGGCAGGATGTGGACTTTGAGGCCTGCGCCCTCTTCTTGTGGGCATGACTGTCATTCACGCTGCTTCTCAGAATTTATGGACCTTTGTTGCAAGTTTCCACATAGAGTACTGCACTAAAATCTGGGGGATGGAGCTGAGGAAGACGGGGCTCTTGTCCTGAAGAAGCTCTTTGAGGAGAGAGGTATAAAACAACTGTGGAATAATGTAATAGGTACAAAGGTCAGAGTGCAAAGCTGGTAGGGGATCGTTCAGCAGGATGTGTGGCATCTAAACCTGAGGTCAGTGCCCTGCACATCCACAAGGGCAGTGGCACTGACGTGGCATGGGGAGCAGGGAAAACATGAAAGTAGGTAGCAGTGCAGAATAACCCAGCCACAGGCACATAGACGCTGGGTCCTGAGGGGGGTCGGGCAGCGGGGCAGGCTGGGCCTGGACGTGGAGTACAGGTCACTTCTGCACCACCTGTGTGGCCTTGCTGCACCCACTGCCATGCATTGGTCATCTCAGGAACTGTGTGTTTAATGACCCCTTTCATATGAAGCTCTGTGTCATATATTTTCAGTCTCCTTTCTATTTTTTAGTGACATATCTTTAGTTTTCACATCATAACTTGTGGGCAGTACTACACTGCATACCTCTCAGGTGCCTCATGGCACTGGTCCTTAGCCTTTCCACACTGCACTCTGCACCCAGAGCTCGAGGGAGATCTTCCAGCTTTCCACATCCTGACTCGGTTCCCACTGTATTTTCCATCTTCACAATATATGTGCTTGATGAAGTTAAAATTAGCTTATGGATATGAATGTATTCTCAAGTCTGGAAAGTGACATGCTCATGTGTGGTATTATTTATGCTGTGGAAAGAAGGGGTTATTCCTACACAGTGGGGAACAATGGGTATGAGTGGGAGGGGAAGGTGATTAATGTCCATGCTGAGGTTTGCAGCTTTGCTGTAATGGGCCAGTGAAGTGGTCAGCGGCACTCACACATCAGCCCACCTGGGTCTGTAGGGCTCAGAGTTTCCACCCTGTATAGTTGGCAGCCTGGCCACTGACAGGTTAAAAGATGCCACCCAGCCCTGAGATTGAGTGGCTGCTAGGAAGTAAAGTATCATTTGATTTTTCCTGTTAGAGTTAGGTCAGAAGAAATTTTCCATTAAACACGTGCACAATGTGGAGGCAGTTTGTCATCTTTGTGCCTTCTAATTTTTACATGTTTTGTTCTTGTCATATTGATGTACAAATTCAAGGTTAGCTCTGATGATCAGAACAAAGAGAGACATAATTATGTGTCATGGTCTTTATTAAACTTGTTTCCTGGTAGAATGGAGAGCTTGTTGCTATTGACTTTAATGCACTCAGATATTACCGATAGCAGTGGAGGGGACACATTCAGGAGCTTTGTTTCTCCCTAAAGTCACATTTGCAGGTTGCTGGTGATGGCACTGAGACCCAGGCCAGAGGATGTGGCCTGCAAGGGGAACCTGGCCGTCAAGGGTGACCCATTGGCCTATAAGGCACACAGGTAAAGAAGCAGGTGGAGGGGCCGAGAGCACCTGAGTCTATAACAGGAGGTGGATCCGGAGGTGAAAGGTGAGGAGGCTTTGCTTCAAGTTTGAGTACATGGTGATAAATATGCACAGAAAGACAGATCTAAATGAGCTGGGTACAAAGGCTGTGAGGAACCCAGGAGGGATGAGGCCTGCTCCACAGGTCAGGGAGGATGGCTAGGATGCAGGGAGAGGTGGATGTCTGGCTCGAGACATTATCTGCAATTCCTGTCTTAGAGCTGCGTATTCTTTTCATGCAGTGCCCATGGAGCCCACGCTTCTTGGTTGTCTATTATGTAGCTTTGTCTTAGACCTTTAAGACGTATTAGTGAAAAAAAACCTGAAAAATTCTCTGCTGTCATAGATTTTACATCTAGCATTGAGAAAAATAAATAATGAACACCATAAACAAATACATCAGATAACATAGTACATACAAAGCACATGCTATGGCAAGTGAACAAATCGCCCAGGGTAGAGGATGCTTGGGAAGTGTGTGCAAAGGTCTTCAAGTTCTATGGTTCAAGAATTGGTGTGACCAGGGAGTGAGACCCAGAAATTTCTGGAGAAATATTATTCACCCAGAAAGGACAGTTAGGGGGAGACCCTCAGACAGAGACTAGAAAGAGGTAATTTGGCTGCACAGAAAGAGGGGAGAACACATGCCATCAGCAAGAAATAAACTCAGAGAGGTAGAGAGGGTAGCAAACTGCAAGGGACCTATGAGGCTCCATAACAGAACTTTGTTTTTTACTCTCAGATGAAGCACGGACTGGTTTGGCATCTTTTGTTAGGTGCAATTGCCTAGGGCAAAACACCTGTGGCACTGGTAGCCAGTTGTGAAAGCATCAGAGAACATATATCTTTGTGATAGGTTGGAGGTGGAATCTTCAGGGCTTCAGCCTGTGCTAAAATGATAGCATAAAAAGATAAGGCTGGGCTAGCTCGGCCTCTGTCCGCCCCACTTTCCTGCATTTGGGTTTCAAGAGTGAACATGCGGAGGCTCTCTGCTTGTGCATCTTTCCATTCTTGATTGGCATTGGGAAGATTTCGGGTGATTGATGGAATGTGACCTGGGGTTTCTTCAGGCAGAGCCAGTTTTTCTCTTCCAGTGGGTAGCAAGGAGTGAGGGAACAACTGGGCAGAGAGTGAGGGAAAATCTGAGAGTGGTGGGGCACCCGAAGCCCTGGGAGGCCCAGCAGTGGAGACCAGTGCCCTCTGTTCTGCAAAAGGGAGAGACAGGCATTGTGTTTACAGCTTGTCAGGAAGAGACTTCCTGTAGTGGCTGGTCCAGGGGGGTCACTTGGGACTGTAATTACAGACCTCCTGCCCCAAGACCTGCAGGTCATGAGGAAGTGGCAGCAGGCTCGCCATGCATTGCTGGCTGGACAGCTTGTTTGTGACTCAGCTCCAGGACAGTGTTTTTATTTTATTTTATTTTTCTTCAGAGAATTTAAAGAAAAATGTTTCAAGGACAGAAAATGTCAACTACTTGTGGGTTTTTAGGAAGTCTTAGAAAATAAAATGAGATTTTCCAAGTTAAGGTCAAGAGTTCCAAATTGATACTAGATGGAAAATCACCTTGTTCACTTCTCTGTGACCAAGCAGAGAACTAAAGCTTTCCTAGGTTGGAGGTGTGTGTGTGTGTGTGTGTGTGTGCGCGTGCGCGCGCACATGCGCGTAGTATTCGTCTATCAGAATTCCGTAGGCTCCCCTATTGGGGAGGTTTTTCTGGATCCCAATAAAATTTCTCTTGGTTACAATCCCCAATAAGCATAGTTTCTATCAGAATAAATGCAAAGCAGAAGCTTTGGCCTTCCTTCAGGCGAGCTGCTCTCATCACATGGTGCTGAGATAGACCATTGTTATTTGAGACCCCCCTGACCCCTTGTATTTCCTCTGTGACCTATTACAGTGCCCCAAATAGCATTACAAGCAATTCATTTCTTTGCTCATTGACGCCTTGTTAAGAGGCAGGCTATTAAAATGTAAATATCTCTGAGGTAGAGAGCTTCAGGTAACGCTTATCTGCTCTGTTATGACAGCTAGTTGAGGTTGACAAGATCCTTTAGGGATAAAAGCTTTGAGGTTCTGTACACCTGGGTTTGAATCTTAGGTTTCAGCCTTCAAGAGCGGTGTGGTCTCGGCAATTTCTTGAGAATCTTGTTTTGCTTTTGAAAAATTGGGAAAATAACATCAGCCTTTCCTTTTTTTATTTTTTTATTACTTTTAATAAGAAATAACAATGCAACAGTTTCAAAACATGTTAGTAGTACATTCTCAATAGTTGATACAATGCATATTGTTGTCCTCGTAGTAGTTATTCAGAGTACAGGATGCAGACATCATAATTTTTCAGCCTTTCGTTCTGCTTGAGCACTAAATAGGAGTATGAATATAAAACATTTTATCCTATGCTTTCCACAAACTAAATATTCATACATGAGTAGGATTAGGGTTGCTAAGGGGTCTCCAGTAGAACCTGGCATGACTGGGGATGGGGTATTGAAGAGTATTGATTGGTATCCATCTACATCCGTGAGAACTCCGAGGGGAGGAAGAACAGAAATAACTTATTACAACTCCTAGGCAGGCTCTGCACACACCTCCCTTCCAGAAGCTGCAGGTAGGAAAAAGAACTACTAAAGGGGGAAGCGTTTACAGATGTTTCCTTCAACCGCTCATCTAATTTCCCTGGATCATCTCCTTTTTTCCTTTCTCTCTGCTTTCTCATGGATTCCTCTCCCTGCTATCCTGGATGCATGAAAGAGACAAACTTGGCTTTCAACTTTATCCTGTGGGCAGTGGGGCAACCAGATGCCATTCTGAGTGCTGCATCAGAGCGGGTGAGATGCGGGCATCACCGTTCTGGCGCAGCCCAGGCTCCAGCGTGCCAAGGCTCACGCTGCGTGATCACACCGCTTTCTCTTCTCAAGTCTGCTCCATCCACAGATTTAGGAACCAGCTTGATGGAAGGGAGTGGGCACTGGGGAGTTTTGGAGCCTCAATCCGTGCATGCCATCTGTAGCTGGCTCTATGTAGTGTGGGGAAAGGGACAGACCAGGACGGAGGTTTGCTTTGTTTGACTTCTTTGGGAGGGAGGCGGCCAGAGGAGTTAGGATGCTAAAATTTCTTCGATTGGATGATGCCAATTCTTCCCCCAACACACACACACTTTTCTTTTTTACCTCTCAGAAACAAAATGAGCCTGTGTTTTCTCTGCAGAGGACAGCGGAGGCAGTTGGGTCTGGCAGCGTGGTGGCCCCAGGCATAGCGACGCCGTTCAAATGTGAGGACGGTGAGACAACAGAAGAGGCTGCTATTGCTGCTGAATACTCATACCAAAGAGAAGTATAAGTGAGAGGATGCCGCTGCTGAGTGGCATCCATTCGTCATCTGTCCCTACGGTAGAAAGGAACTCAGGTGTGCCTGCAGGGAGGCTGGGAGGAGAGCTGACTTCTTCATACACCTAAGGGAAAAGGATGCAAGCTGGGAAGACTATCTCTGAGGTGAGAAGTTTAGCCTTGCAGCATCTAATCTCAGGTCTACAAATCCATGTGTTAGTTCTCTGCTACCCAGGAGATGGCTGCCCTGCCTCTTTAGTTAAGAGGTAACTCAAGATAGAAAGCTCAGGGAACAAGTCTGAGACCAAAAGGATGAACTGGATGACAATACTTGTCCTCGACCCTGCTTCCATCTCCCTGTCTGTACGCCTTTTGTCTTCTCCTTCTGGAGGCTTCTCTCATTGAGTCTACTACTCTGATGATGTCTGCCTGTTTCTAAATGTGCATCTCTCCTAGACTGCAAGCCTCTGGGTGCCAAGCCTGTCTCATTTATCATTGATCTTCTGCCTCTAGTTCCCCAAGTTAGGAGTGTCCCAGGTAGAGGCAGTTTCCTTCAGAGCCTGGAAATCTGGTGCTGAGGGCACTCTGGACCTTTGAGACATTCTCTCTTTCTTAGTAGATGTAAAATCAGTGTTGTTACTGGAGGTGAACCGGTGATGGCTCTGTGGGGGATTGTTCTCAGGTTGATTTCTGCCATCTAACTCCCAGCTGGACCCATCAGCGGTAGGGAAGCTGACTTGACCTGAAAAAAATTCAAAATTTAGCTTATTCCCAAAGGTGATCATTTAGTTTCTTCTCCCAATGTTCCAAGTCTCTTACTGTGAGGAGAAGGGCCTCACACTGGAAACTCCACAGAGCAGGCCCTTTCCCGATCATTGTTTGTAAGATTTCTCCTAACTGCTTTCCTTCATAGAAGGAGCAACGCATTCCTGGGCTGTGGCTTTTGCATCCTATTTTAACAGCTTCCAAAGGATCTGATTACACTCAAAGGGGAGCCCTCTTACCCGTGGGAAAATTTAGGGTTAGCGTCTGTAGAGGTACAATCATTCTAGCAACTTCCATGCCTCTCCTTTGGGCTTTTTAGTATGAATGTCACTGGGTTTCTGTTTTCAAAATGAGTTTATCCATTGGGCGCTTAGTGTGTGTAGAATAAGAAGGTGTGGCAAAGCAAAGAGTGCAGTCACTGCAGCCGATGGTCCTTGACACTTGCAAAGCTGCTAAGATATTTATTTATCTGTACTTAGTACACTTAGTACAGGTTCTACAGGGTCTCACTACACAGACCGGATTTGTAGTAATCCTCCTATTTTCTAGTCTCAGTCACAATCTCAGTGCACTCCGGGGGTGGGGCTGGCAGGGCACGCTGGGGATCGAACCTCAGACACCGTGTTCTGCCTAAGCAGGCGCTTTAATCTGTTGGCTATCTGGCTGGCCTTAGCTACTAAGATTAGATGAAGTGCTTTTCATAAAACTAGGCAGGGCCCTAAGAAAGAAGACCTTTAGTGCTATTTGAGAGATGATAGTACACAGTACATGGATTTTAGATCCAGTTGCTGCTGTATAAATTCAAATCCCAGTTTTCCTATATATTAGCTTGGGAAGTCAATTATCTTTCCTTGCCTATAAAGCGAGATGATAGCGCATACATCTAAGGATCAGTGTGAGGATTAATTATGGCAATACCTAACTTCAGCAACTATTTCAAGTGTCATCCCAAGCACAACTGTCACTCTCACTTGAGTTATGCTAACTCCTTAAATTATAATTCACTTTGTTGGTTGCAGAATACACACAGTTTCTATTTTGTCAAATTTTGTAATTTATCAAAAATCTGTAAGACATTCAACTAAGCTTATGCTCTGTTCTTCTAGGAAGTACCTTTTTTTCCTGTTTGGAACTACTATAAATAATTTTCCTGTAAGTCTAAATTCACACTTTACAAATCACAGAGAACTCAAACTCAACACCTACAGGGGCCAGGCAGACAACATAAATGTGTGAATTACTCTTCTTGGAACATTCTGGGGCAGTGGGGCCTCAGGTAGTGGGGTCTTTGTATCTAAAGGCTTTCAAAAGTCAAATAAGAATAACTAGTAAATACTCTGTGAAATAAGTAGCCTCACTTGTCTCTGAGGCACTACCCTGAGGCCCACACTTACCACTCTTGGTAATTCGTCAACCCTGTTGTTGAAGAGATTCAGAGTGAGGGGAGTTCCTATACTCTGCTGTCAGGCATAAACTTTGGTGGTATCATTTTATGGAATAGTTTGATATTATTTTCAAGTTCAAGCATCCACTTCCTCCTTACCTAGCAATTGTACCGCAGGGGCATTTACTTTGCTATACCCAAGAGATATACCTGCTCCTGTGTACAGGACGTATGTACCAGAGTGTACATGGTAATGCTCGCCAACATCCAACAGTTCAGGTGCTCAGTGAAGGAGAAGCACGTGGACAAATGGTGGCACAGTTGGTCACATAATAGAATGCTGCCTATCAGGAAGGTGAACAACAGCATGGATGCAACTTATTCATATATTTTTTAAAAGGCTCCGATCCTTATGTGGCATGATGCTCATTTCATAGAGTTAAAACACTGAAATAAAATATATGCCTTTCACAGATACATATAAAGGAGCCAGAGGCATGGTCCAGCAGCACAATGCCTGCCTGGAAAACACAAGGTCCTGAGTTCAGTTTCTAGTACCAACATCCCTCTCACCCCAAACCATATAAAGGAATCAGATGAGTTCCATTAACAGGATATTATGGGATGTAGGCTGGGATGATACATGCAGTGTGAGAGAGTCACCATGCAGTCAGGGACACATTTGGGTCAGAGTTGTAGTTCTTGTGTTGTTTGTGGGTACAGCAGTACTTGTAGCATTGTGTAAAGACAAAGCAAAGCAGGACTAAATATTTTTCACTTTTCCAGATTGGGAGAAGTCAGTGAGCAGCGTAAAACTGCTTTGTGTTATCTAACACGCAATGTAGTATGAGGGGTTATGATTATAAAGGGACCCTGAACATTACTGCTGGTTGTGGATCCCTGGGGTGCAGGCTCGTGGGTGGATATGTGGTATTGGCACAGGCACATTTCCTCCAACTTCTTGCTGTTTTCTCTTCTTCATTTTCTTTGTGAAAGAATTCACCTTTGGGGAACAGGTATATGTACAGTACTAGTGAATACAAAGATCAAATTGTCAAAGTAAAGTTCACATGCAGGTGCTGCTTCCCCTCTTCTCCTCTTGTGTACACTCAGCCCTCTACCCTACCAATGTGCAGCCAGGAGGGGCTTTTGGGCTGGGCACTGATCCGGGCCCTGATATTGCTCTACTCTGGTAGGGCAGGTGTATACTCACTGGTAACCAACTTTAAGTAAGAATGACATATTAGCAAGCTACCTGGTACTAAGTATGGAGGACACTGGCCTGGGGCTGTAAGGACACAGATGACCATGCCCTTGGGGCTTTCAGGCAACCTAGCAAATGTGCAACTTAAGAGGTAGTGATGCTCACTAGCTTTAGTGTCTCCTGGGAAATCCTCAGCCTGAAGGAGACGGAAGCCTTCCTGGAGTTGGTGTTAGAAATCTAGCAGGGATGGGTGGGCAGCGTGCAGTCTGTTCAGAACCTCAGAGACAAGGGGGCGAGCAGGGAATGCTTACTGAGGGCCAGTGGCAGCTTCTTATGGGTAGAGTGAAGTGTGATTGTGTGTGTGTGTGTGTGTGTGTGTGTGTGTTAGATGTCAGAAGCAGAAAAAACCTACGAGGGAGGCAGGAGCTGCTAATGAATGGCCTTAGTACAAGGTGATGGATTTTATCCTGAAGTCGGAGGGAAGTCATGCTAGGATTTAACTAGGGGGGTGACATAAGCAGATTTGAGTTTTAGAAAAATCACTCTAGCAACTCTGTTGAATTC
>PVKN010035070.1:0-11705 GCA_004027915.1 Capromys pilorides
GAATGCTTTAATCTTTAGAGGCACATGGACCTATTTCGATTCAGTTGAGTTTTTTTTAATTATAAAATATTTAAATTGAAGATGAGCCCACAGATACACTCAGAAGAGGGAACACTCTCTGTCCCCTGTGTTATTATATTATACTATTATATACTATTATATATTATATATTAATCCTGTATTATATGCATATCAACAATTTAGACTCAACATTTCTATAGACTCCAGCATTGTATTTTTAGAGTACAATACTTTGGCTAACCAACAAGTTTCCAGGAGCAATAAAGAACATTCTTTTCTCTTAACTGTGGACAAAGTAACAGCAGAGGCATAAAATTAGGTTACAATAATCCACCCAATATTTTCTAATATAAATTTTTGCTTTAGCTTAAGAGTAACTGGCTGTGCATCACAGTGACTGCATCTAGGAGAGAAAGTCATGTCTACTCACTTGATACAATGAAAGGCAATGTGTGTTTGTGTAAAAATCTCAAACTGATTTTTACCCGCATAGCGTTCTAACACGTTTGACATATGTTTACACAAGCATCACAGGGATTAAATGTACCCACACTACTCTTATTCTGGAAACATGCATTTTTACTACCAATGGAAAATGGGTGTGGCCCATAGTAGTTGTGCCTGGTGAAAACAAAAACCCATCTGTGTGTTCATCCAATTGGAAGACAAATGAAAAGTGTGTATAGAAGATTGAAATGAAAAACAGATGAGCTTTACCAATTAAATGCCTGTACCTAAATTTATATACATTTATGATTTATTCTTTGAAAACATTTTCTTTTGATTTTTTCTAGTAGAAGTAGCCAAGCTCAGTAAAATAGCACGTGAACAAACAAGTTTTCAGGTTTTAGAGAAGTTTGGAAGTAAATCATCAGATCACTCCTCATTGGGTGATGACGATGATAATGACATTGATGTTTACTACAGGAGTCAAAGTGCCTGTGAAAATGAATTGAAGCAAGAACGATAGGATACAGACACAGGACATACAGACCTCTTAGAAGAATATAGCAACATGAGTATGCTTTTGACAAATGAAAATGATGGAAAATGGTAATGTAACCAAGTGGAATGATGCAGTATCAGAACAAGATCAAAGATATGGTGAGCATTTTGGCATGGTGAGACCAATTGGACAGAATGACAGCACTGCCATTCACTGAAATTGTTACAGATAAAATGCAACAATATGTTGTGAAATATACAATTTCCAAAAAGAAGTCAAACACTTCACATGCACCAATAGCCATACTCAAAAATGTATTTATCATGACATCTCACTAGCTGAACTGAGTGCATTCATGAGTCTATTGTACTTAGCAGGGCTTTCTGATGGTGATCTCGTGAGCTTAGGGTTTTTAGAGTAACAATGACACTGAGAAGATTTGGTTTCATGCAAAATTGCCTGGGGTTTGATGACAAAATTACCTGCCAAAAAAATAATTGATATTCTGGCTGCTATTCACTCATGGTTTGAGAAAATTATGGGTAATTGTCAAGCAATTTATGTGCCATCTGAATGGCCACTGATGAACATCTTGGAGCATTTCATAGTCAGTGTAGCTTCAGGAAGCATATTCATAAAAAATTTAAAATACGGCATAAGAATTTATTCCCTTGTATATGAGAAGACTTTTATATTTTGTTTAAAAAACATTATTATTATTATTATTATTATTATTATTATTATTATTATTACTATTATTATTGTATTTGGTACAGGGTTTCACTGTGCAGCTTGGTTTTTAGCCTCCCCAGAGCTGGGATTACAGATCTGTGCCCCCATCCCAGATCCTGCTCTGCATGTGCAAGGTGCAGCATGTGGAGCCAGGGATCGAACACCGGTCCCTGTGCTTACCTAAGAAGGCACTTAGTTCACTGAGCTCTCTCCACAGTCCAGACTTTTATGCTTTCAATTTAGAAATTTATCCTGGAACTCAATCACCAGGTTCTCATTCATTTAGTTATAAGCAAAATAATGTTGTGAACAGGCTTATTACTTCAATTTCTCAAACTAATCAGGATGTGACATTCCATAGTAGGTTTACCAGTTTCCAATTTTTATCACATTTGCTAACAGAGCACGAGTTGACCAGCATAAGAACTGTACATAAGAACAAAGCACAATTTTCAAATGAAATGTTGCAATTTCAAAATAAGGAATTGTTGCATAATACAATCTTTGGATTGTGGAAAGATACAACATTAGCCTCATATATGGTAAAGTAAAGCAAGTCGTACTGTTGATGTCAATATTGCACCATGGTGGGAATACTGACAGGGTGACCTCAATAAAATCGAAGCCTGAGGTGGAAACTTTCTACAACAAAATGAAAGATAGAGCAGTAAATGTTGCCGGTGAGTTATGCAGCAGCTATTATGTCACTTGAGATAAAATATTGGCCAATGGTCATGTTTTACTTGACCCCAAACACCTGTGGCACAATTAGCTCAATAGTTTACAAAGAAAATAACACATGTAAACTATCACCAAGGAATTTTCTTAGAGGATTAGGACTAGGAGATCATTACATCAGAGGAAAAACAAAATGTTTCTGTTCAGGAAATTATGCACACTGGTAGTGTGCCCAGCACTGATACGCCAGCGAGTGAAGAGACAAGTACGGCAGCACAAAGGCCTACTCTGACAATGGGACAACCAAAACGATGTCAACTGTTCCCTACAGGAAAGTAAAGAGAAATAAACATACTTTCTATCAGTGTGAGCAATACTTGTGTTCAGACCATGCAGTTGTCATATGTGAAGGCTGCCTTGGGTGTGACAGGTAAAGCAAATCTTCCAGGCTCTCAGTGCAGAGGAGGACCAGGGTTGTAGCAGCCTGCCAGCCTGACCCTTCCCTGCATTCTGACTGGTGAATCACTTCAGGCTGGAGTGTGAAGAGTAAAGGCGGCACCCATGGGAGGTGTACAACTTGTGAGAAGAGCATCTGTTCATTGTCTACACCCACAGAGGAGGCTGGTGGCAAATTCTTCAGGCTACAACCTGTTTGCTGGTGGCTCAGTCCCCCTGCCTTGTATTTTCCCTGCTCCTCAGCTCTCCAGCTGTCCTCTTTCCTCTAGTCTGTCTCTTAGTAACGGCAAAGGAGTTGGTGGAAGACATTTGACCAAGACTGTTGTGAATGAAAGCAAAGATTCATTACAAAAAAAAAAAAAATGATTTTAAGTTTTCCATGGAGGGCAGGTGATGCATGAAAAGGGAGGCCTGCAGCAGAAATAACTCAAGGAGACATGACACCTCAGGTAATGAATTCATTCTCCTCATGCCAATAAATCAGATATGAAATTGTGTTGGAGTTGGGTGTTGGCTGAGTTCATCTCATGCTTGCCTTTCTCAGTGTGTAGTTGCATTTCCTTGGATTATTCCTTCCCCAGTTAGGTCTTAAATAATGTTTCTGATCATAAAAGTCCAGGAGGGAAATGATTTATTTCAAAAGAAAAATGAAAATCACCTTCAACAATAAGTGCAAATGTCAGGAAATTTAACAAAAACAAAACATCTACTGAAGAGCACTGGAGAAGGAGCATCACTGGGAAGACAACACGGCCCCTGAGAGGAGCACGAGGTGCTCAGGTGCTGCAGGGAAGATGGGGTAGACAGCCTGCAATGTCTCAGCAGGGCAGGTTCAACTGAGGAAATAAGGCTATGGGAAAAACCTTGAAGTAGGAAATATCCCTGCAATATCTGAGGTGGACTTTCCTGACTGCTACACAGGATGAGACTCTGAGTCTAAAGTAAGCTTATTTTTTAAATTAAAATATTAAACCTTTATCACTGTGAAATATCTGTGCTATTTTTTTTATGTGCCTTACTAAGCACGGCACAATCTAATAGAAAATCCAACTCTTCAGAGTGATTATAAGATGCAAATCAACATAAGTGAAAATAGCTAAATTGTCTAATATCGAAAGAAAAAAACTGTTTCGATATGCGAATGCTAGGATAAAAACAAATAGCTTTAAGACCCAAAATTCTCAAATATAGGTTGTAAGCAAGGCAGGTGCCAAGAGCATCTGCTGGGCATTTTTCCAGGATGTGTATGTAGATGTCTTAATTATTTGGCATGATGAAATCTCACTTTGTTAGGGCTCACCTGGTATTTGCTACCACTGGAGTCAGGCAGCACAATGGAGTGGAAAGGCCTCTGGGGGACAGGAAGGAGACATAACTTTATTGATGTTCCAGCTGAAGGGGCTTTGGTAGGATTTGGAGCCTCATTTTCCTCATCAGTGAAGAAAGGTTTGGGTTAATTCACTGTCCAACATCCACATAGCAACCGCCTACTGGGTGTGGGAGGACTGGGCTACCCCAGAGGGTAGAAATTTCATCATGGCATTGTTTTGAATTACGTCAATTCATGGACAATAAAAAGCAAATGCACTTGTTCCTTTTTTATTTTTTCTAAGCTCTTTCTAGATAACACTTGCACTTACTGCCCACAGCACCAATCTTGGGCTACTCTTACCCTTCCCTTTTATCCTCCTGGCTCAGAAGATTCAACTCCTGAAGTCTGTGATTTTTCTTTTCCTCATCAGCCTTTCTTCCTCTTTTATTTTACTCTTGGACTGGGAAAAATTACAACGAAGGGCTTTGCTGATTTACCAGCAAAGAGATGATGCAGATTGGCAGGCACAGAACAGCTACCAGCCTGCCAAGCAGAAAGTGTTACTGAAAGATATAAAACACTCCATGTCTCAGGTAATGTGGAGGAAGGGCTTGACAACCTCTGCCAGCCCCACAGAGGTGGTGACAGTTGATCCATTAGGTCTCCTGGTTTCTGGGCATATGTCTTTTTTTGATCCCCTGTGGCTTATTCAGAATCTGGTCCAAAGTATTAATTTGCAACCTGTTAATGGCCCTATGAACTTGGATGAATACAAATACAAGTCAACTCATTTTTACACATCCTTTCCTTATTATGTGGATGTCCCTGCAGTGAGTATGGTCTTTTACAGAGCCCTAAAGTTGTTTCTCCCAATCTTCACACATACCTGTGGGAAGCCCTGCTGACTAGGAGATCCATAAATGCCAAACATCAGCCACGCCAACACTGTAGCTGTCAAGGCCACAGAGAAGGGCACAGGATGAGTCCAGAGACAGAAACCTCAGAAGTGGGCAGTTTCACATCAGTTACATCTCCCTGCTTTCCCAAGGGACCAGGGAACAACTTTTTCAAGGATTATTGTTTAGAAAGAAGAAAAGGAAAAAAAAAAAATGGAAAGAGCATGAAAGCAAACTCACTCTTTCTTTGAAGTTATCTATCTTACAGTCATGCTATTCTTTTCTGCGCTTGCCATTCACCTGCTACATGCTTCAACATGTTTGTCTTAGGACTTCCATTTGCCTCTGAGGCAGGGATCCATCTACCCTGCTCCACTCAAAATGCTCAGTCTTGAGTTACCTTCTTTTCAGTCACTCTGGGTGTCAGGACCCTATCGCGTCATCACATCCTAGGACCTCAGAGCTTATGGTGAGTACTCACACAGAGAAGTGAGATCTCACTGCTGGCCTGTGCCACTAGAACCTGTGGTTACCTGGAGGCTGAAGGGTAGTGAGGATGGAAGATGAAGGAGACAGCTGAATGGGCAGCAACTCCTCTTACCTGGGAGAGAACCCTGACCTAGAGTGGGTTTCGATTACATACTGGGAAATAGCATGGATGGAGGCTAAGCAAGGGAACCAGGGAATTATGCAGGTCTCAAGGCCATTCTTTATGGAAAGATTGTACAGGCAGAGGTTCTTTATCCAGGTTATCATTACAGTCAACAGTTTTTATTGAGCTTTCATGAGGTCCAGACTTCATGTGTTGAGAACCTGCTAGGCAGGAAGGGCCAGGTTTCTCCTCTCATGCAGCTTACACTCCAGGGTAGAGGATGGACAATTCAGTAAGCGGTTAACAAGAGTTCCCAGAGGGAAATTATAAGGGGCTATTAGAAGAAATCTTGAACTTGTTAGAAAATGAGAAAAAAAGTCTTAGAATGTCCCATAAATGAGAGCATGAGCTTGAGAAGAATTAGATTCTTACGAATAAAACTGCATGTCCTGGGACAAAGCCTGATGCCAGGCTTACCTGTGCCCATAGCTGGGCCCACTGGAATCAGCCTGCACACATTTAAGGTCAGCCCCTATGGTAGACACCTTCCACTCTGTGTGGACCCTGCTGGCCAGTAACACAGTCCCATTCCCAAGTGGACCTGTGTGTATTTCAATCTAGACAATGGCCAATTCTCCCAACATTGTAGCCTCAGGGATCCAGTGGCCTCCAAACAAATTTTTTTTTTTAACATATTTGGTTGTTGCAGGGTCTCACTATGAAACTTGGACTTGTGGTGATCCTCCTGATTTCAGTCTCCCTACCGCTGGGATTATAGGCATACACCACCATGCCAAGACTCTGGCCAGCTCAGCCTGCCCCGAAGGCAGGGCTGGCATGGCATATGGTGCTGGGGATTAAATCATGGTCCCTAAGCTTGCCTAAGCTTGCCTAAGCAGGTGCTTTTTTCTGCTGAGCTACCTTTTAGACCCCAAACACATTTTTGAAAGTAAAACAAAACAAAATAACAAACACAACAAAATCAACATAAAGCATGCTCTCAGAATTAGATTGTTTTGAATGAGATCTCCCTTTCTCTAACATAGATTCGACAGAAGGACAGAATGCTACAGACTGTCTGTCTCACTGACTTGTGGATATCGGAGTCAGAGGATTGGCAGGGAGGACTTGACAGGACTGCTTTCAGCTGGGGCTGTGTTTCCTTATTTGAAAGCTTGGCCATGATTGTTGAGTTCACACCAAGCCTCTGCTGTGCCTGAGCCTGTATGCTTGGTCATGGTTGGGAGGAGGCTAGGTTCTGGTCCAGCCCACCCTGGATCCATGGGTTCTGGCCCATTTTTGCCTGGTCCCTCACTCAAATACAACTCTCCAGTCTTGCAGGGAGAATCATAGGTAGGATCTTTTCTTCTTTTTGTAGGGGTGAAGTGGCGCTGTGGTATATTGTTTAGAAGTGAAGTCACCAGAGCAGAAGGATAGTGAGGATGAAGGTTGAGGGCAGGAGGAAGAGAAGCTCCTCTTGCTGGTCATGCTCAAGAGGGATGAAAAGTATCTGTGCCAATGGTGCAGTGAGTGAGGAGCCCACAGCAGTACTGCTGCCCAAGGCTGGTACTGCCTGGGCTCCCTGCCACAGTGGCCCAGCCCACCCTGCTGAAGCTGTGCAGCACCTTGGGGCTACTGCTGCTGCCACCTACTCCCGGTGACTGCCAAGGTTAAGGGTCTGCTGGTGTTTCCTTCCAGCAGCTGCCTGGAGTGATCTCAGGACTCCTGGGTGGCTAGAGTAGGTCACAATATGGAAATGAGCCTTAGGGAGCATCTGCCTCTGCCCCTCAAGAATCCTTCTGTTGGGATGCGGCCAGCCTCTGGGCACCTGAGTCCTGCTGATTTGCCCATGGCAGAGGCACTGTTCTCTGCACATTTTTAGTAGAAGAAACCAGGCTGCTAGGATGGGGCTAGTAATGCTTCTGAAATTGAGTATGAGCAACAGAGCCCTTTCCTTTGAACCTGCTTCACAGAAGAATTCTGGAGGCTGCAGCAGGTCCAGGAACAATTTGGGAATTATTTTTTTTTTCAACTCAGTAGATCACTATTAGTGTTTTTTAAAGACAGAAGTTTTTTAAGTAAATGAAATCTTAATGTGTGAATTATTGAAATAGATTTACTGCTGATTTTCAGCTTCCAAGTCCTCTACCCCATCACCAGTCATCACCAGTAGGAGGCTGAGAGCCACCAAGCCTGGGAAGGCAGATGAGGATGCTACATGGCCCATTCAGCCCTACAGCAGACAGCCTGCATGAATCTAAGTGGAGAGGGTAGGATGTGGGCACAGGGAGGAAGCTGAGATGCACTAGGTCTTATCTCACGCTATGGTTTGGGACACGTGCCCCAAAAACTGGGTGCAAAGAACTTTGTTTGCATGATGGCACAATGAAGGAATGCTGTGTCTCTTTAGGAGCTGGAGCCTAGGGGGAGGTTACTGGTGTCTGTAGAGGGGAGTGGGGGAGGTTACTGGTGCCTATAGAGGGGAGTGGGGGAGGTTACTGGTGCTTGTAAAGGGGAGTGTGGGATCCAGTCTTGTTCTCTCTCTGCTTTGCTGTCCATAGAGGAAGCTGTAGCCTTAACTACATGTTTATCTCACTCTGTGCATAATCTTGTGATCTGTGAGTTAAAATAAAACTTTCCTCTTTATATTAGTTGCCTCAGGTATTTCAACATAGCACTGAGAGGCTAATACATTTACTTTGCATAGTCTGCCCAAGACTTCTCCAGTCTTAGAGAGATTACCTCAGTAACTCTAGCCTGGTATTCAGTGTGAGGGAAATCAATAAAACCACAGCCTGGGGGCCATATCTGGCACACTGCCATTCTGGATGCAACTTGCAAGCTACAAAAATCTTTTATAATTTTAAAAAGCTGCAAAATACCAGTAGAAGAGTAATGTTTCAGAATATGTGAAAATGATATGAAACTTAAAGTTTTATAAATAAAGTTTTATTGAGCATAGCTTGTTCACTTATGTATTGAAAATGACTACATTTTTGCCTCAAGGTTCGCCTCAAAGTTGCAAAAGAGCCTATTTTGGTTCATAAAATACAATAGACCTACTATTTTTTTTTCTTTAAAGAAAAAAGAAAAAGAAAGAAAAGAAAAATGTTTGCTGCTCTAATATAAGCATTGAAATGAGGAGTCATATAAGAGCAGAGTCTGTTTCCTGAAGCGAGAGTAAGAGAAATTTTCCTGGTAGAATACCCGGGTCCAAATCTGCTTAGACTTGATTTCTAAACCAGTGCAAACCTCTGTTCTGCATGATTCCCCAGCTGATGAGAGGTCAGCCCATTCTCCTGCTGAAAGAAAGAAAGAAAGAAAAAAAGAAAGAAAGAAAGAAAGAAAGAGAGAGAGAGAGAGAGAGAGAAAGAAAGAAAGAAAGAAAGAAAGAAAGAAAGAAAGAAAGAAAGAAAGAAAGGGAAATGATCCTTGTGCTTAATGCTTATAACTACATGAAGACCAGGTGCTACATGTAAATGTTAGAACAAAGCCCAGCTGTATGAAAAAGTCTTTGCAGGACAATGAATTTGGGTATATTCTGTGGTTCCATACAGAAAGGGAAAGGATCCAAATGTGATATGTATATCTGTTAATGCCACAAAGTAAATGCACCACTATGCACCACAAACATATGGTAGTTAAAAATGTGGGAAGGCTATAGTCAGGGTGTGCAAAGGAACAGATTTAATACAGGACATATAATTCACAGGATTATTTTATAGTATTTACCTGAAGACTCAAATGCACAGAAGTGCAAGAGATCTGTCCACATGTCAGCAACCCAAAGAATCCACTGAAGGCCTGGACCCCACAGCAGGGTCCTACATGAGCCCTGCTCAAGGTTAAGAGCCAACCACAATGTCTCATGCAAGTGTGTATCTAGTATCTGCACCAAAAATTCCCAGAGGTCAATGGTGGAAGCTAGGAAGTCTGCACCAGTGGACAAAGGACCCACAACAGCAGGCTAAGGGATCTGCACTGGAGCCAGGAAGAAACACCCAAAGTAAGGATAAGAATTCCCCAAAAAAGAACTGCAGTCAGGGCCAGTGAGGACTTGAGGTCCTCCAATGATGAGAACATCTGAGTTCATATCAGGAAATGAACACGACAAACTTCTTCAAGAGAATCAACAGCATATCTTTACCTGAAGTTCTCCTTTTCTGCTGTTGGCAAAAACCCTCTGGTAGGCTTTTCACACTTAAAACCATGGTGACTCAGTTCATCTGGGTATTTCAGGTTGATTATAGCTTAACCCTATGCAGAGTAACAAAGACAAGTCTAAGGCAGGAAGACCACCTGACTTAACTCAGGTGTGTTCAGCTCAGGCCTCCTCATGGAACCTCACGGACCCAGCTATCGGCAAAGCTATGGATCAGAGCTCCTGTAACATGATCTAGGGCAGTGGTAGCACATGTGCCACAGCAGACACACATGCATCAGTGGGCACACAGAGTCTTCTCTGTCGGCATGAAAGCCAAGCCCCCCCAGCATCACCCCAGCAGCCATTTTTCAGAACGGCATTGATACTTTACAATAAATATATGGGTTTGTGGTTCCAGTTTGGGCACTCACTCTCTAAAACATTCTCTATCACTATTCTAGAATATGTATTACACACAAGATAGAGAAAATAACTGGGAAAAAGTAGACTTCTTTCTTTCTAACCTTACATGTCCTTCAAAGATAATACTGCCTCCATAGATAGACTGTTCTTTCTTGAGTAACAATGACATACATTAGCTCAGAAATAAGCAAAAGAAAGATAGATAAAGAAATAAGCAGATAAGAAAACTGAGGCAGAGTACCACTGCCCAGATTCCTAATGAGTGAGGGAATTCACATTTATTCAACTCCATGGCGTATGATTTTATGATGCAGTACTTAAAATCTCTTTGTTCCTCAGTTTTCTCATTTTCTACATGAAGAGACTGTAGTGATTTTATATCAAAACCCTATCATAAAAATAAATCCCAATTTGACCAAGCATCTAGGCCCGGCATGCGAGTGAGACCACCCAGGGCCTGCCAGAAATTCATTCAAACGAGCAACAAAGCCCAGCATGTGAGTGGAACTTCATCCATCAGACAGTCCCAGAGTAGAAAACTGCTGCAGAACACCCTGCAGAGAGATGAGAGAGAAGACCCACCCAGCTGATCCAGGAGCAGAATATCTTTCCAAAGCAGCACAGTAGGTCCACCTCCAAGGGCTGCAGCAGTAAGAAGTGGAGCTCAGCAGCCAGACACAAGCCATATCTACCTGCAATTTTGAACTTGGTAAATCCAGATCTGGTGCTAAGGTAAGAACTCTACCAACATTCTACACCAAAGATCAGAAGGCAGGGCTATACAAAATGATGAAGAGAAGGTGCAAAATATGCTCTCAGGCCCTGAGCCCACCCAGAACAAATACAGGAGACAATACCATAGAAGAAATTGGAAATCACACACCTGAAATCTCTGAAATAATAGCTTCTGAAGTAAAGAAACAACTGCAGAAAGGTATAGAGGAAATCAGATCAGAAATAATTTCTGAAGTAAATAAAAAGAAATAATATCTATGACAAAAGAAGTACTAAGTGCTCATATAGAAGACATTGATAAAAAAAGGGGAGAATAGAAAAGTTGAATTGAATGAGCAATATAGAAAAATTATAGAGTGTATGAAGCAGATTCCAAGTGCCATTCAGGAACTTAAATCCTCAATCACAAGCTGGCAAATCCATTTCAATGAAAGTTAAAATAGATTTCCAGACCTTAAAGACAACATTGCAGCTAGTGAAGAGGTAAGAAAAGATCTCTTAATAACAACTAGGATGCAGGAAAAAATAATTCAACATCTGCAAGATGATACAAAGACTAATAGGCATCAGTGAGAAAAAAGGAGTCTGTACAAATGATATAAAAAGAATATGGGAAGAAGTAATAGCAGAAAACTTCCCAAATATGGGGAAACGATTTCACATTCAGGTAACTGAAGCATATATAACTCCAAATAACATCAACCCAATTAAAATCACACCCAAACATATAATAATCAAGATCCCAGAGATTCAGCACAGAAACAGTATAT
>PVKN010035071.1:0-11705 GCA_004027915.1 Capromys pilorides
TATTTTTGTGATTTAAGAATCTGGTTGTGCTTAATGAAAAGATGCTGAAAATCTGTGCAGATTCTTGAATTGTTCTTTTGTTTTATGGCCTGTGAGATACTCTGTAGCAAGACTCAAAGGCCTGTTTAGAAATTGAGTGTGAGCAGTTTGGCCTTGTGCTTCAGAACTTCCAAAGACAAAATTATATCTTTGATAACTCATTATATTATTTTAATGGTTATATACACAAGAAATTGCTAATATTTTCTTTCATTATAGAAAGAGTAATAATGTCCTTAAAATTATAATAGAATTTTAAATGTCTTTTTTTTTTTTGGTTGACTGGACTTTTCAAAGAAAGTATCAGTATATTTAATTAATTATTATTAAATTTAATAACTAACACAAGCATGACTCACCAGATTTAAATATTCTTCAGCTAGGAAAACTAAAGACTGTAAGATTAAATTTCAAGAAGTATGGTTCCAAGTCAGAGTAATCACGTTGTCCATTACTATAGTGCCTTCCAATAGTTTTCTCTGTGGTAGAGGAAATGGTCTTTGTATGGTCCACTATGAGCCACTTGCCGTGTATGTCTGTTGAGCCCTGGAATGTGGCTTGTAGACAAGAACTGGGTTTCAACTTACCACATGTGATTTGTGGCTGTCGTAATAGACAATTTCAGCCAAGTATCTGTACATTTCAGTGTAAAATGTTGGCCCCATGAAAATAGCCTAGCATTTTTCTTCCCATCAAGTCATAATCATTATGTGGAAATGTTCCAAAACAGTTGCTCCCTGCACTTCTCTTGAGTGTACACAGCAGATTTAGTAGCAAGCGCTGCAAAAATTAGTGGCCATAGTATCTGATAGCATTGCATTTGTTATAGATCTAATATCACATTAAAGGAAGATTAAGGGCAAAAGAAGTATACTATAATACAAGTGAAATGTGTATTTTTTGAACAAAATTGTCTGTACTGTCCAGGTAAACAATGGAGATAGAGTTTGAAAGTGAGCCCTTATTTTTTCTCTGTTAATATGATTTTTTACGTCATCAAAGAAATTCTGGGTCACTTTACGTCCCATTTATGACATACTTTTGACTTGTAAATGAAAAAAACTTGTAAATGAAAAAAGTTACAAAAGGCAAAGTAACATAACAGGTAGAGACAAATTATTCCAGTGTATCTTTAATAAATAGAAAATACTCACCTTCCCTAGATATCTCAGATAGTACTTTTCTCTGTTTAAGGATCACATATTTTAAATGCATTAATGTACAAATTATGTGATAAATTAACCTATCCAACTAGTAAAATATAGAAATGTAAGAAAATATAAGGATACAAAGAGTGATTGTGGGATCATTTTATTATTAATTTTTAAATACATAGTGTCTATAATCACAAAGCTCTCCCATACTTGTTGCACTTGACAGTAGTGAATACCTCACTCTCAAGTGTCTGTGAGACCCAAGGAAGAGAGAGAGCTACTTCATGGGCTTCCATACTTAACAGTCACTACTTCTAAAACCTCTGCTTTAGCAGCTTCTTTTTAATTTTCTTCAACTTATTTTTTAATTTATTTAGTACTGGGGCTTACTACGTAGATCAGACTCATAGTGATCCTCCTGTTTTCAGCCTCCCAAGAGCTGGGATTATAGCACATGCCAGCATGCCCAGCTTCAGTCACTGTCATATTATGCCCCCGGGAGCAGGGCCAACAAGGCAGGCTGAATTGAACATTGTCCCTGTGTCTACCTCAGCAGGTGCTTTAATCTGCTGAGCTATCTGGCCAGCCCTGTCTACAGCATCTTTTTAAAATATTTAAAGATATACATTTTGGAGGAAAACATATTTTAAAAATAGGCTCACAGAAAGCATTTAAAATTAACTTTTTTTATTATCTTTTATTTGTTTGGTACATTGGTACAGGGTCTTGCTGCACAGCTTGGACTTGTAGTAGTCCTCCTGTCTCAGCCTCCCCACTGCTGAGATTACAGGCATGTATCACCACGTCTGGACTCAATGGCTGGCCTGGCATGGAGCTGGTGCAGCACACGGTACTGGGGATTGAACCCAGGTCTTTAAGCATGTCAGGCGAGCATTTAGACCACCGAACTATCTCCTTAGCCCTCAAATAAACTTTTAAATTGGATTTACAGCCCTGTGTGCTCATTCCTCCAGAAATATAGTAGTACGTATACTGTGCAAATTAGGTAAAAGGAGTTTAACCACTAATCTACTAAGACTCACACTTAAGATTATACTTAACAGTTTTATCACTTGATGCATGTTAACTTGGCAATGTTCTCTTAGTTCAGAGTGATTTATGTGGGAAGCATTTGCACTGGGAGTTTTTATTGTTGAGTTAGTTGCAGATAAACTCATGAATAAGTCTTTGTCTCGAAACTATAAGTCAAGATGCACTTCTGCTTTGGGAGTATGTAGGCAGTACATTTTTATTTTTTTCCAATTTCAAGAAAAGAAAGCAAGTGCTCATTTAATGTTCAGAACAGGATATGACCAAATGCTAAATGAAAATATATCTAATCCTTATTATGTTTCTACTATGAAACAACAGCACATTCTTTCTGGTTAGTTTTTCTGTGTTAATGTGGGGAATTTATTACTGCTCTCATCCCCCAAATAAGTACCTTTATATTTAAGACATATTAATAAATGTAAATTGGGAAATTGATTTTTAAGTAAAATAAAATTAAAAGTACTGTTTTTAATGGTAGGCAGGGAGTTCTAACCACAATTAGAACATTAAATCAAACATTAAATCAAATTATTTTTATGTTTAAAGACACCAGGGTCATGTCATTTTTATACAAACAAAAGTAAAATTAGTTTTAGAAGATCATACCTAAACCCAGTACTTTCTATAAAGTGGTTTTTCTGTTCATCACAAACTTAGCCAGAGGAAAAAGCAATGGGAAGACATAAGAACAGAGGAAAGTTGGATCCAAGACTTAAAACTGTGAAATCCTGTATTGTTACGTAATTGGTATCAAATTACCCATTCACCCTAGTAGGAAAAAAGCAATTCATGTACTTTGTATGCTTACTCCGTGAGGATTTTAATGATGTTGTGAAGTGATTTGGCAGTAGTGTATTTGGTTTTTGTGATGGATCTTCTGGTGATTTGTCAGAATTTTGTCTTTAATTGTATCTGTAAGAAATTACAGAGATAATAGTTGGACTGATTGCTCCAGCAGGATGTTTACAACTTAATCTAGATACTAAAGCTCATTTAGAATGTCCAGAATGAATGAACTGAGAATGTGTACAAAGTGCACACATCTTTCTTTGCGGTCTCTGAGATGCACAGTGCACAGGGAAGGGCTGGCTGGAGAGAGGGCTAGACAGGTGTCATTGCCTGCATATCAACCTCTGTAACCTAAGGACGTGAGCTTTGCTACAAAGAAAGAGACATTTAAATGATATTCTGAAATGAATGCAAATTTCATTGAGAAGTATATTCCATTCTTGCCTTTTCATTCTTGTTCTTACCTCTGTAGCTAGTGCGATGTTAAAGGGGGAAGGAACAAATAAATAAACATAATTCTTGCTTTACGTGAAAATGTTGCTGATATATTTCTATAGCCAAATACTGTAGGAAGCAATGAAAGGGCTTGGAGTTATTCTGAGAAAGCCATCAATATTGAACAATAAAATTCACTAAATGCTATATACCTCTCTAGCTTATAATATATTGGAAATTTCTCGGTGATTCTGTGAGTGTAGTATCGCCTATGGACTTAATATGAGTGATGCCTTAGTAATTGTTAAATCACTACAGACTGCTCCGGAAGTGCTTATCTTATTTTGATCTCCATGAAAAGTAGTTCATTTCCATTAATAAAGAATTGACTTGTAAAAAGTAATAAGTGTAAATACAGCTATAATACAGTCAGTCACTGTTGCTTTTGTCCATCTGCACAAACAAGTCTTATAACACTGCAGTGATTATGGAGGACTAACTTATTCTCCAGCAAGTGGATTGTCAGTGGAGTCTTACCTGCCAGTATATTCAAGAACTCATCCAATGTTATTCTTAGTAATTTCAGTTATCTTCCAGGTTCAAACCTTTACTTGTACTAGCCATACTTGTAATAATTTATACAGAAGATTTTAAAATGTAAAATTCTTTCAAATCAAGTTTTTTTTTTAAAAACAAAAAATTGCTGTCAGAAACTTGAAAGTGAGCATCACTGAGTCTGTAGTAGGAGATTGTGACTGCAGCTGTGGAGAGTCCAGTATTCAGTGTGATTGGTTCCATGTATAAGAGTGGGTGGATCAGGCTTTCTACTGTTACTACTGGCAATAAAGGAACTGCTCTGTCCTTGTAGCTAAGAGTTGGTTTCAGTGTGTTAGTACTTGGCTGATAAGGACTGAACACGTGTATTTTTAGAAAATGATTGTCATTGATGGCCTGTTTCTGTCCCCGTGGTTTTACAGAGGAGGCGTGACTGGGACACTCATTCCTGCCACTAGAGCAGCTCTACTTTTAACTCTGGAATATTGGAATTTCTGATATCTTTGTGATTTTTTTTAATTGTTCATGAATCTAGAGAATGCTTCAGAGTTTCTTGATTTTCATAGTAACATATGCAATTTATGTGCAGATAAAATTATTTTTTTACTTTTTTAATTACAGTTAAGAGATCTTAGAACTTTTAAATTCTTAAAACAGTACAGGCAATTTATGTGCACAATTAGTTTTTACAAATAAGATCCCAAGGCCACCTGTACCAAATAACCTGATATACTTGTTTAAAACAATGCAAAACCTCTTGATTCACTGCTGACAGTCTCTGGGGATGAGGCTCAGGAATTTGTTCTCCAGGAGGGACCAAAGATAGTTCTGTGCTCAGTTATATTGTTGTGATGATGGTGTGTTAGAATAATGTATTGCTTGATTATCAGAAGTCTGTGATATGTTTGTAGATGTCATCTGGCAATGAAGTGGCACATATCTCAAATAAAATTACATTGATCAGAATATGCTAACGTAGACTTTGGTGTGAATAACTTTCACATTTTTGGAAAAAAAAGTTTACCCCTCTCTCTGCCCTTTCTCTTCCATTCTCTCAAATTCAGGGACTTGTGCAGAATGCTAGGTAGCTGCTCTACCACTGAGCCACACCCTCAACCCAAATCCTAATATCCTTGAGTTCCAAGCACGTGGGATAATTTTCCTAGTACCTAATGAAGCTGAATACTAATGATTACTTCAGTTCTGCCAGTACAATATTTATTGAACATACACTGTGAGCCAGATACTGTTCAAAATTATTACAAAAGAGCACTGAAGTAGACCATTACAGACGCTATATTCACAAATACTAAAGAGTCCAGTGTAAGGGTTGGCCCAAGCTTTTATACTACTTATGAGCTAAGGATGGTTTTTACATTTTTAAATTTTTGAAGGAGTATCCAAAGAGGAATAGTAATCTTGTAACATGTAAAAATGACACAAAAATTCAAGTTTTAGTTTCAGAGTTTTATTAAGCCACAGCTAAACTCATATAACACATTATTTATTACTGCTTTTCATTAGAATAATAGATTTAAGTAGTTGAAACACAGAGCAACTATAAGGTTGCAGATCCTAAAATACTTACTGCCTGGCCCTTTCGTGGTATTAGAAATCCCTAAGAAAGTTAGAAACCCTTGTCTTTTTTAAATCACAGACTTGAGAACCTAGACAAGGTGACTTTAGCAGCATAAATATATTAGTTTTGAAAAGACACTGAAATTTGTGTTTATCTTTTTTTTTTTGCCTGTTCAGGCTAATGAAATGATAACAAGATTTCTCAAGTTCATTCTCTGCCAAAATAACGTTTCTGTTACTGAAAAGCTGTATCTTTAGGAAGGATTGAAGATTTCAGACCAGGAAAGACATTTAGTGCTGATGTTCAAGATAAACTTTGGCAGGATCAACAGCTGCTAGTAGTATATTCCACCCTCAAATACTCCAGGTTACCAATGGCTAGATTTATACTCTGGCCGTTGTTTCTTCTTGAAATCGTCTGATTTGATGTTGCCCAGCAATTGTCTATAACTAACTTAAGAATCTTGCTTAAGATTTCCTGTTTTGTTTTTCCTTAAAAAATGACAACACCTCTTCTATAACTTAACACCTTACTTTAACAGATGTCTTACATACACATTGACAGCCTAGTTTCAGCTATGTAGTATTATCATTTAAAGTAGTTGCTACAGCTTTGATGTGCTATAGATTTCTTTTGTATTTATAGAATAAGATATTGATGAAATCATTACTATTGGGTACCAGGTGACATGAACATGTACTGACACTTGTTTAGCTTTATTGCTATGGATCTAGAACTACATAGTGAGGTCTTTAGTGAAAAATCCTAAGGCCAGCAAGTGGAGCATAGGTACAGTTGGATCTGCATTATGGAGTGTTGTTTTATGTTTTCTTTTAATCTTGCTTTTAAGAGATGTGCTTAGTTATATTGAAAATAAAATGGTATTTACTTTCAAAGCTACTCTTTTAGCTAGCTGTGATGGTGCATGCCTTAATCCTCACTTTTGTGGAAGCTGAGGCAGGAGGATCACTGTGAGTTCAAGGCCAAGCCTGAACTACATAGAGAGATCCTGCCTCAAAACACCAAAACCCTGTTGAAAAGAAAAGAAAAGATCTACTCTTTTAATTTATATAGGTTATAGTAGCTTTCTCTCAAGCCATTCTAAATACATTGGCTTGGCTAATAGGCACTAACTCAAAGACTTCAAAGGATGGCTCTATGATGCTTAACCCAAGAAATCCCAATAAGTCTATACTGCTATACTGGGCAGAAAGCCAAATGGTCTATTGTCCTTTTGGGAAATACTGAATCTCTAAATTATAACTGTAAAGTTGAAAAGTATTGGAAAGAAAACCTGAAAGTTTATCAAATTTGAAAGCTTCTTGTAAAAAACATCTTATTTTTTTCATTTTGTGCTGCTAGGAATCAAACTCCCTATGTGTGCTAGGTAGGCAGTCTTACCACCAAGCTGCATGGCCATCCTAGAGTCAACATTTGTTCCTTCAAATACTGAGAGTTTGCTCTTCTGTTAAGGATCATCTCTTCTGTTTACATCAGTTCATCATTAAGTACCTCAGCCTGTGTGGCTGGGAAACGGAATCTGTCATGCTCTGTAGTCTAGTACGAGAGCATTACACAGGGCTACTGTGTGCTTATTCCTACCTTGTACCCCTGCATCAAGTTCTTAAGAGGGGCTTTGTAATGTAGGATCCCATATTTGTCACCAGGAAAAAATAAGCAAGGAACATGGAAGCTTTCAATAAAATAATCCCTTTTTGCTTTGAAGTTCCTTTTGGCCATTCCTTCCATATAGCCAAAACCCTATAGGTTTCTAAATATAGTAAAAGAAGTATGAAAGCTTAAAACATCATCACTACAGTATTTTTGATTTAAGAGATATATTCATCCTTATTTTAGTATGTAGCATGTGACCATACTAGTCTCCTAAGGTGAGAATGTAAGAAACTTTACACAAAGATCACATTAAAAGTGAATTTTGAAGAAGTACTACTTTATGCTGTCAATACAGCAGCAAAGATTAAAATCTCAGTCACTGCCCCAGTATGTACCTAAAGATACCTGAATAATCAGACCATCTCTTGTGACATCAGGGATGTGGCTCATATTGAGGATTGCTTAGTTGAATAATTCAAAAGACTTTCACGGTAAGCCCCGTTTCTCACCCTTTTTTTTCATGTAAATGTGTCTTTTATTTTTTTTACAATAATTAATACATTGCATATTGTTGTCTCTATTTTATCAGAATCTCTGGGAGTGGCAGCTAGACATTGGTTGGAATTTTCCTTTAGGAGAAAGTTACATTATGTTGACATGGACAAGTCCTTAGTGTGCCATTCAAGGAATACCAGTGTAACCCAAAGCCCATAAAGCTACAGGAAGCTTGCTCTTGTCCCAAACTCCTCTCCCCAAACTACCCATGTTCTGATTGTTTTCCATCATAAGTATGTTTTACCTGCTCTTAAGACCAAATGTAAATGGGCACTGTTTGTTTTAAAAGGCTTCCTAAATGGTAAATACTTGTGGACACTAAATTTGAGAACTACTTTGTTAAATAAGGAGTAAGATTCTCTTGGAATAATATATGAAGGCCATATTTTAAAAACATTCTAGGTTTCCATCAGCTCAAGCTGATAGGGTCAGGTTAGCCATGTTTTCCTTTCACATGTTACTGAAATAGTCATTTTTCAGGCCTCAGATCCTCACTGTTTTGGTTAGTACTAAAGAGCAAACCCAGAGGTGCTCATAACACTGAGCTGCATCCCTGGCCTGCACCCTTTTTTAATTTAGGAGAAGATCTTGTTAAGTTGAGGAAAAGAGATACTCTTAACAACTTGACTTTCAGCAAATTTAAAAATAATATGAAATCAGATTTTCATCCTCTGTTATACTGTGAGATTTTGTGAAGGTTCTCAGCATGAGCTATGTATACTAATAGCCTTTCTGAAATAAAGAAATGTTGCTGTACATGGTTATACTGTTCACAACTCATTTAAAAACAGGGCAACCCTGTTACTCCAACACTCTGGAATACTAAAGTATCTCAAGCTCAGGTTGGGTAGTTTAGGAAGATCCTCTGTTAAAATAAATGATGAGGCAGAAGCAGAAGGATCACTTGAAAGCTTGAGGCTAACCTGGGCTACAAAGTGAACTCAAGATCAGCCTGAAAGCATAGCAAAACCCTGTCTCAAAAAGAAAAAAGGAAAAACTATAATAAATAAATAAATAAATTAAAAAGTGTTGGGGATATAGCTTAAAGTCACCACCCAATAATTTCAACAGTTAAAACCAAGATTTAATTAAAAAAAAAATTAATGTATTTAGCATAGGGTCTCACGACACAGCTTGGAATTGAAGTAATCCACCTGTCTTAACCTCCCCAGCGCTGGGATTACAGGTGTGAGCCATCATGCTGGGTCTTGGTGGCATGCTCAGCATGCCTATGGGGTGGGTCTGGCACAGCATATGAGACCAGGGATTGAACCCTGGTCCCTGCACTTGCCCAAGCAAGCACTCAATCTGCTGAGCTATCTCACCGGCCCAAATCCAAGGTTTAAGAGCATGTGACCCTCAATTGTGTAGATTCTTTATTTAAAGGAGCAGGGGGCTGGGGCTGTACATTGGTGGCACAGCACCTGCCTGAAAAGTATGAGATTCTGAGTTCGATTCCCAGTACAGAGAGAGACAGAGAGACAGACAGAGAGACAGAGAGACAAACAGAGACAGAGACAGAGACAGACAGATACACACACAGAGACTGACTCACTGACTTAGCAACTGAAAGCAGACCTGTATTTAAACTAGATAATTACAGAAGCAAATTGGGGCAAAAGCCACTAAACCAGAGTACCATTTCTGTTACGTTGCAGAATATTTGAATATAGTGATATTATTCAGATTCTAGGAATGCATAATTTTGTCCACAGAGAAACATAAAATTCCTTTATTTTTTAAGGTTCTAAACCCAAGACAGTTTAAGCTGTGGAATGAAGTACTTTACAGATTTAAATAGATACAGAAAAAGAAACAAAATCCCTGTACATACATGCAGTGCATAGTAGCCATGAGAAAGCACAAGGGTTCATGCTGGACATTATGTTAATACTCAGTCATGCCTGGACACCTACTTTAGTTAGTGCAGACAGCTGGGAGCTGAGCTTCATGTTGCCACTTAAATTTTAGTTACTTAAAAGGAGGTCACAAGAGCAGCATATTCTTACCCAGTTTAATAGAATAAAGGTCAAGCATAATATTTAATGAAGATTTAAATTATATGGCAGTACCACAGAATGTGCAGAATGTGCAATTTCCTCCTCCAAATGCTGTTACCTATTAATAGAATTGTAACTATAAGACTTCTAGCCTGTTATAGATTGCTTTATCTCAATTTGTACAAATTCATAATTTAATTACAAAATTAATACTGAATACAGCAGTGATAATTGTATACCCAAAATGTTTTAAAGTTGACTTGATAGTAGGGCTTGAAGCTAGAAATATTAATCTGTCTCTCTGTCTCTATTTGTAACTCAAGAAATTAAAGTGACCACTTCTTTTACCTTTATTCTTCCCTATATCTGACAGCTCAACAAACTGCTGATTTAGCATAGGAAGCTATGTCTTTAGCTAGTAAGAACATTTGTCCCAAAGCACTCATTAAAAAACTCAGGTACCTAACATACACTGAGCTCTCCTTTTGTGTGACCTGCAGGATGCAAAACAAAGGCATAACCCTGCCCTTTCTGGTGTGGGGAGGAGCCTATTTATAGTCCCCAGATGCTCCTGTATGGGAAATGCTGGGCATTTGTTAAAAACTAAGTGTCCTTAACACATGAACATAAGTATGTGGGGGCAATATAAATGATAATTAGTTCTATTTAGCCACTCCACAGTGCATATATATTTCAAAGCATCTTGTATACCATAAGTGAATATAATTTTTATTCTGACAATTAGAACGTTTAATTAAAAAGAATTGTGGGTTGGAGATTTAGCTTGTGGTAGTGTTTGCTTACCGTGTTCATAGCCCAAGGCTTGATGCTCCCCCACCACAAAAAGAAAACACTAACACAGACCATGAGAGCCAAAATCACTAATGAAAGCTCAGTGTTGAAAAGTCTTCATGTTTTTTAGCAGAGCACATGGTCAAATATGCTGCTTCTAAATTACTTAGCATATTATTCATTAATAATTCAGATACATTCTGTATTACTGATTGAGGAATTAAAAAGGGGGGGGTAGAAGAAGGAGGGTGACAAGACAGGGAGACACATAGACACAGACAGACAGAGACCAAGGGATCTAAAGTAACATCAGCCTTTTCCCCCCTAAACACTGTAAACCTGGTGTTCAGGAATCTTCATTGTATTTTTAACTTCTAGCTTTGCTTGTAGAACTCCTAGGCTGGGCCATGTATAAAAGCTACCTGAGGAATTAGCAAGTGAAAAAATTAACAAACAGATTACAGACCACAGCCCTGCCTCTTGAATTTCAGCTAGATGCTGAATGAGGCTTACCTGCATTTGGAAAGATTTCCCTGGTTGAGAAAACTACTCTATGGTTGGCATTGAGAAACATGGGCACAGGTCTTAGAACCCAGTGAGGAGAAAAGCACTGCTTGCTTCTATGCATTGCTCTCTAGAATGCAGACACAGGTACTTGTGGAAGGAAGGAAGCTAACACCCTAAACATGAAGTATGTGGAAGTGTGCACTGGATAAGAAGATAGTTTTCTGCTTCTTAGTCAGATATTTCAGTGTGTTATGTATATGTAATCCTTTGTTTAAGCCTTAGGTAAAAATCTTGTTGCATGAAGTATAAGTATTCTTTTCTTTCTCGTTTGTACATTAAAATGGCTTGCAGTGTATTAAGTTCTTTGGACAGGAATATCGACTTAAAGTTAATTTATCCACTTAAATAGTGGCCAAATCTACTCAACTTCTTGGCAGTGTGTTCTAGCTACTTCAAGTGTCCAGCCTTGTGGCTTTGATTTCATACTGTGATAGCGTCTTGACTTTGGCTAAGGAAATATGAACATTTGTCCTTGTTCCCCAGGTATTTAGAAATGACATAAAAGGTTGTATCCTACATTTTTTGTTAGATTTTTTTTTTCCTGAGAGATAAAGAATCTAATTAGCTTGTAGA
>PVKN010035072.1:0-11705 GCA_004027915.1 Capromys pilorides
TATATATATATATATATATATATATATATATATATATATATATATATGAAGGTGGAGTCAGAAAGTGTTTTGAAGGTGGGGTCACCATGGTAACTCTTTAGCCTTTCAAAGCAGGTTCTGTCAGTGATCTTCACCTTGCTTTGCAAAGGTCAGGAAGAGCACAGGTGTGTAGACAGAGGAAAGAAGGAGGAGTACCTCAGGAGATGCCACGACTTCCTGTGGGAAACTTGGATGAATTTGCTAATTTTGGGGGTGCAGAGGGCTGAACTCAGCCGTGTGTGTGTGCCTGGCCGGCACTCTCTTGCTGTGCCCCACATCCCAGTCCCAGTCTTCTCATGGTGAGCCTGAAGCTCTTGAGACTCCCGGGTAGAAAGAGACAGGAGTGGAAAGCCCGTGTGGCACCGGGCTGAGCCTTGGTCCCCAGGGACTCACAGAGGTGCTGAACGCGTGGCTGGAAGGTTAGCATGGGGCCTCCCTGGCTGGGGGTGACCGCCTGGCCCCGTAGGGCCTGCAGGCCTTAGACCGAACACCAAATCACAGCGAGCAGTGAGGCCCAAATCACGGGCGAGTCACGCAGCTGCCCGCAGGGTGGAGGCCGTGGCTGCGCAGGCACTGAGGAGAGAAGCGGGAGCAGCTCGGGCCCTGCGTCCTCGCCTCGGAGCGAGGAGATGCACAGAACTGACCCAGGGCTGGGAAGGCCTTGGGAAAACAGGATCCCACTCTTCCACGCTACGGATGGAGACACAGGCTCGGAGAGTCCGGCGGTGTCCCCGGGTGACCGGCAGGGGCGGCTGCAGTCCAGGGAGGGCTGCATCCCACTGGATGACTCCATTTCTGGGCTGTAAATAAGGCTGCACCTCCCAGGTCTGCGCAGGAAGCACTGGATGGGGATTTCGGGGGCAGAAAGCGTCCTTTTGGCCTTTGTTCCTGTCTCTCGTCTCATGGGAATAAAGAAGCCCGCGGCACCTTGTACCACCTGAGCAGCGCAAGTGCGATGCCTTCAGACTTCTCGGTGCGTCTGCGCTGGCCGGCTTTAGGTAGTGGATCTCACAGGCACACCACAAAAGCTGCGCAGAGTCAGGAAGAGGACCCACGAGCCCCGGAAGTGAACAGTAATCCTGGCATCCCTTGAAAAGAAACGCGTTTCTGGGATTGTTTCTTTATCACCCGTTTCCTCCCTGCACAGGCTCCCGCCCCGCCCCAGGCTTGCACTCAGTGAAGGCCCCGTGCCCGGCGCCACTTCGCCAGTTTGTGTGGCTGGCCGGTGCTTACAGGTCTTCAGAGCCACAGGCCACCCTCACTGTGCTGTCCCGTGTCGCAGCCCTGCTTTCTTTCCCTCCTGCCTTTTCCAGCCAAGGAGAGCGGGAGCACGTAGCTTCCCATTTTGAGCTCAGCCTCCAGGTTTTGTGAAGAGACTTCCTGTCAGAGGAGCCTCAGTGTCATGGTCAAGGTGTGGCGTGTGGTCACTTGGGTCCCTGCTAATTCTCCCAGTGACTCTGGGGTGCATGGAAAGGGAGACTCAAACCCTGAGTGCTCTGCCCACTTTTACGCCGAAGCCGTGAGCCCTGTGGGAATCTGTTATCCTGCATATTTGCGTCCAGCGGTCGAAGGCGAGCTCCTTAGCTGCCTAGGTGGCTTTCCCTGCTGGTGCATCACAGGTGACTCTCAGGCACGGCTGAGCTTCTGCCTTTCTGTTTCTGCCTTCCTCACTCCCCCTTCCTCTTTGTTTATCTTGTGCCCCATTTATTCCACCGCGTCTTTAGTTTCTTTTGCAGTATCTTCCTGCCCGGCACCCGGCACCCTCCTCCTCCTCCTCCTCCTCCTAAGGGTCAGGGAGACCCCAGCGAGGATCTGGTCCATGTGGCCAGGGCTCCTGCGGCTTGGGGTTGATCCCACTGGGCCCTATGTGAGTCCTTTTCATGACAGTGGATTGGCTTCCACTGCTACTTCGTGGTGATGTTGGTGGTTTTTTGAATGGGCACTTACTGCTGGCCTGGACAGGGTCATGGGTGTCCATAAAGTGAACCCAAAGATCCAAATCCCACAATTTTCTTGGTTTTGTGGGTTGCCCCAGGTGCTTCAGTGCTCTTGACCAGAAAGATTTTGATGGTGAACCCTCTGAAGCACACACGTTGTGTCCATATTTTCTGTTCCTTTGGTCAGAGGGTCGCTAGATTTAGTTTAGTGTGTCTGTAGCCATTGAGCCCCACTGCTCTTCCCTGAGAGCTGTGTGTTTTCTGTGCCATCCTGGGTACCTTTAAAATCAGCTCCTGTCATTAAAGGTTTCCCCAATTTCTGTTGGTAACTGTAGAATTTAAGTGGTTTTGAGAAAAGGTCTTGCTGTCAGTTTTAGGCTGGTCTCCAACTCCAGGTGATCCTCCTGCCTCAGCTTCTGGGTGCTGAGAGTACCAGAGTGTGCCAACCTGCCCAGTGACCACGTTGTCATTTTGTGTTGTTGTGACAAGTGGCTCACTGTGCAGCAGTGACTCATGAGTCCCCATTTTCCTCTTCATGTGTTTAAAGTCAACCGGAGGTCAGGAAGGAGGAGTCACCTGGGGGGCTCAGTTTCCCAGCCTGGTGGCCCCAGGTACGGCAAGGTTACCGCCAGCCGAGCCTCCTGGGCTGCTGTCCCAGCCCTGCCCTCACACACAACCCCTCTCTGCCAGGGGTCCTCTTGCACGTGATGGGCGACGCCTTGGGCTCTGTGATTGTGGTCATCACAGCCATCATCTTCTACGTGCTGCCCCTGACGAGTACGGAGCCATGTAACTGGCAGTGCTACATTGACCCCAGCCTGACCGTCGTCATGGTCATCATTATCCTGTCCTCCGCCTTCCCACTCATCAAGGAGACAGCCACCATCCTGCTGCAGATGGTGCCCCCGGGCATCGACATGGAAGAGCTGTGTGAGTATGGCAGGTGGACAGCCGGGATCCGGGCTGGTAGGGTGCAGGGGCAGAGTGTGGTTTCTTGTGCCTGACTCAGGGTCTTGCTATGCAGCCCACGAGGGCCTTGAACTCGATGTAACTCTCCTGCCACGCCCAGTAGTGTGTGGTTTCTCTCCCATGGAAAAATCAAACTATCCGGCAGGAGAGATGCCCACTCAGCAGTTGGCAGCCTGGTGAATGACCTGCAGCTGTAGGAGCCAGGGTCCTCCTCCAGGTTTCCTGCGTCTGTATCCTGGAGTGTGTGTGGTGTGTGGGTGGCACCGCTCAAGGCTTTTTCTTTGCTTTTGCTGCTCTGGGGATGAAACCAGGGCTGCACTGGGCTGCGTGCCTAGCCCCTACCCCTTTTGAGATATGCCAAGCTCTACAGTTGCCCTGGCTGGACTGGAACTCCCAGTCTGCCTGCCTCAACCTCCCCAGTGGTGGGATTTTCAGTATACACTGCCATGCTGAGCAAGAACTTGGTTTTTACTCCTTAAAAAAATAAATCCTCAAATCCTTCATATTCTAGATCCCAACTTCCGTGGGTACCACGTCTCTCAGCACAGTGTGTAAGTTTAGATCTCCCCTCTTCCACCGGTGAAGTCTGTCTCTTCTCTGCCTCAGCAGACATCAAAAACTCCCTCTGGTTACTCGCGTCACAGGGTACCGAGTGTTAGACTTTGGGAAACTGTTAGGCGGGAGCCCTTCAGCTGGTGCTGAAGTGAGTGGTGATCCTAGCCCTGGAGGTTCCAGGCGGGGCTCAACCCTGGCCGGAAACGAACCCGTTGTGATGTCTGCTGTTGTTTTATTTACCTTGGCTTCATCTGGAGGTGAAGCGCCAACCGGAAGAGCTGATTTCATGGCGCGTGCCTGGCACTCAGCTTGCGCGGGTCCAATACACTGCAGGGCCGGACTCGTGTCCCCTGGAAGGGTGTCACTGAAGGGTGACTTCAGTGTGGCCTTCGCTTGTTCAGTGCAGAGCCAGGCCATGCAACGAATGAACTCTCCACCCTGTGTCACCCGGCCTGAGGCTGCACCCTGCCACCGCGGTTGAGCAGCGTTGCTGGGGCTGCGGAGGGTGCAGTTGGTTGGAGGGAGGGGCTGCAGCTGAGCAGACCAGCTACAGCGCTGCCTTCCCAGGTCTGGTTTGCTTGTCAGGCCCGGAAACAAGATACGCACAAAGAAAACTTGAGGTGTGCACTATACCGCCTGCCTTTTAAGGTTTTTTTTTTTTTTTTTTTGCAGTTTTTCTGTGTAGTTCAGGCCGGCCTTGAACTCAGGATATAGCCCAGGGTGCGCCTGAGTTTGAGGCAGTCCTGCCTCAGCCTTCCCAGTGATGGAATTACATGTACCTGCCACCCTGCCAGTCTTAAAAACATATTTTTTAAAAGACGGGAATAATAATAATAGCAACCTTTATTTAGGCTAGGGTACTATTCACAGTGCTTGGATCAGCTTGCTTCTGTCCCTTGGCTAACCCTATGGGGACATCTCATTATTGTCCCTAGTTTTCAGATAAGCAGGGCTCCTTGATGGCAGGGCCAGGCAGCTTCCTGGGCTTGTGCAGTGTTCTGGGAGCCCAGCTCCCGCTGACGGTGGGGTTGTAAACGCCCATCCGCCCATGACCTTAAATGCATACTCATTTTGGAAAGGACTGAGTATGCAGAAAAGCCCACATAGGAGTGGAAATTGACTGTGAGGCCACCGTGAAAATTGCATCCCTCAGTACTTTCTGCTGTGTACATTATAGAACACTTTAAAAGATCATGCTGATGGCTGGGGCGATAGCTCCATGGGCTAAATGCCTGCCTGGCAAGTGCCAGGACCCAGGTTCAATTCCCAGTCTGCCCTGCCATGCTGAGTTGTGTAGTGAGATCCTGTACCAAATAAATAAAAGATTTTTTTTTTTTTTTAAAGACCATGTAGCTTAGCTATTGGCTTTTCCCCTTAAAAACACCTCTGTGCATTTCCTCATAGCCTTAGGATGCGACAGTTTTAACAGCTGTACCCTATCCCGCCCTATGACTGGTTTAGTGTTTTCCTTGCTGTTTCATTGTTTTTTTCCTTACTACAAAGAGCACTACCCCAGCTGCCGGGGTGAAGTTCCCAGCACCTGAGCTGCTGATGAATGTGTTGGTTCCTCCTGCCCGCGAGTCTCTCTCAAGCAGAGCCGCTCTGTGTCACCCCGGGGGTGCTGTGCTTAGCAGTCCCGGCCTTTCTCTTCATTAAGCTTGGAGGCCTCACTCAGGGCTGGCAGCTCATGGCCAGGCTCGCAGAGAGGAGAAGCTTGTGGAGCCGGGGCATGTGGGCGCTGGGGGCAACCTTCCCACAGCGTGTCCCGCCTGGTTCCGTGCCTGCCTCAGTGCTCACAGTGGCTCTTGTTCTTTCTGTCCTAGTGAGCAAACTCTCCACCGTGCCCGGCGTCAGCAGCGTGCACGAAGTCCACGTGTGGGAGCTCGTGAGTGGGAAGATCATCGCCACCCTGCACATCAAGCACCAGGAGGACAAAGCGCGCCAGGAGGCCAGCGCGAAGGTCCGGGAGATCTTCCACCGTGCTGGCATCCACAGTGTGACCATCCAGTTCGAAAGCATAGACTCTCAGGAGTCCTCAGAGCACGAGGACTTCCTACTGGTGTGCAGCAGCCCCTGTGTGTCCCGGGCCTGTGCGGACAAGCTGTGCTGTCCCCCTGGGGTCCTGCCCCTGACCCATGTCAACGGCTGTGCCGAGCACAACGGGGGCCTAACTCTGGAGAGCTACCAGGGCAGGACAGACCCCAGCGATGTGGCCATCACGGTGTCCAGCAATGACTGCCTTGACAGTGACTATGCAAAAGTCCTTCCCCAGGCCCAGGAGGACCGACTCTATGAGAACAGCACGTATTTCTAGTGTGGGGTCCACGGCTCAGACTGCAGCAAAGACTGTGGAGTCAAAGGTGTGCCTCTGAGGACCGTAGGCTCTGCATGCTGTGGGGTGCGCTGGCTGCCTCAGGAGGGGTTGGTGCGGGTGGTCGGAGGAGCAGCCGCTTGTCTTGAGGTGCTGACAACCCTTTCTGTGAACCATGGGTTTTCTAAAGAACCGAACTGGTGCGTCATCCATTAGGCGTGTGGGCTGAGATGTGGGACTAGGATGCAAGATTCCCTGCCATTCTTGCTTTCTGTTCTCTTGTAGGGCTGGGAATTGGGGGTGTGGGTGGACCCAGGGCAAAAGCCTCCAGGTGAAAGCTCAGTAGGCGCCTCTCATTTGCAAACTGAGCATAGCATTCTGATGACTCAGAGTATTCAACATAAGGGTGTAGAAATCACTGCAGGGGGGACAGCTGTGTCTTTCTCATTCTACTCAAATGATCCAGAGGCAAGTCAGAGAACTGGGCACTAACAAGGATCTTTGATGCCTCTCTCTCTCTCTCTCTCTCTCTCTCTCTCTCTCTTTTTCTGGTACTGGTACTGGGGATCAAACTCAGGACCTTGCACTTGCCAGGCAGGTGCTTATGCTGCTGAGCTGTCTTCCTGGACCCTTGGTGCATCTTTTGATAAAAATAGAGGAATGGCTATTCCAGTAGGGAATGCCTGCCTGGGGGAGTTGTTCTTTCACTTGGAAGTGGGCAATATTTCTACTTTGTAAATTATCACCCAAGAACTTCTTGCTGTCTTTTAAAATCTCCAGCTGGCCTTGTCATGTCTCCCCTGATGGTGGTCTTCTTACTTGTCCTGGTGTCCTCGGTCTCCTTCTAAATGGTCACATTGATCTGTGCAGCATTTGCCAGAGGAAATGCGTACTTGTGGTGTCAAGCAATCGTTCCTGCCAAATAAACAAGCTCGACCGCCTTGTGTTTAATTAGACAAATGTAAAGTCTTTATCTAGTCACCAGCCAATAACCTAATGGAAACACTGATGTCCCGGTGAGAAGGGAGAGTCCCCTTAGCTGCTGCTTGTGATGTGTTTTGAGGAGCTTAGAACTTTCTTTTATGAATTGTTACCAAGTAAAAATAAATTTATTATTCTCTGATTCAGACACATAACCTAACTGTGTTACGTAGTGGAGAAGCGCCAGTCTTGGGTTCAACACATCAGTTAGGCCTCAGGATTTAGGCGGTCTTGAAGATCTAAGGAGAGGGTCGGCATCTTAGAGAATCAGTGGCTGCTTCAGTAGGTTGCAGAACGGGCTGGAGGCGGTCATCGCCTCAGCGGCGGCGGCAAGCTTGGAGCCCTGCTCAGCGTCTGCACAGGATTCCACAGAAGTGTGGGTGGTAACAGAAACCACATCTACGGTATTTAGAGAAATTTCTCTTTTGCCAGGCTCAAAAGCAGAAGTCTGCAGTGCCAGCCTCTAGGAGGCTGAGGCAGGAGGATCACTTGGCTTCAAGAGTGTGAGGCCAGCCTGGGCAACAGAGCAAGACCCCGTCTTAAAAAAATCATCTTACTCCTGAACTCAGTGGGAGATGAGCCAGCAACTGTGCTCGGCAGTACAAAAAATTCTTTGTTCTCCAAGATTCCTTATTTGAGTTTAATTTGCCCATAAATAGAATAGAACCTAAACATGTTCTTAACTCTAGAAGTTCATCAGGCTAGGTTAGACACACTTTATAAACTAGAGCGGCAGAAAATATGAGACAGAATCTTGATTTTTAGCATTAAATGTGTGACAGGCAGGACAGGTTCTTCTAGAAGAAACTGCAGGGATCTTGGGCCACTCTCCTGCATATGTACTATTTGAAACGCTGTAGCCCAGTCGAAGAAAAACATGACCTATCCTCTTTGGAAGCTCTAACTTGATTTCCCAACATGCTGCCTCTATTTAATGGGGAACCCTGCAATTTTACAGTTTTTGTGCAGCAGGCTCAGGAACACATTTTAGTTTGCGTCCGAGTAAAGTTCATCTCTAAAGTATCTTTCTGGAAAGAGAAAGGCCCTTAATTCCAAAGTAATGAAATTTAACCTCAGCAGCCTGCCTAGATGGACATTCTAAGCACCTCAAATCATGGACCTGGAAATGATAGCTTTTGAAGATGGAGGTCAAGTACACTTAGGGCTGAAAAAAACCCGCAAAGGCAGCAGTTTCTCAGGGGTTGCGTTTGCCCCACGCTCTGCTGTGTAGTGTTTTCCTGGGCTCTATTCTCCCTTGCACAGACAAAGCTTTTTTTGTTTGTTTTTTTGAGATAGGGTCTCCTGGTGTAACTCAGCCCTGCCTTGAACTCGCTATGTAGCTCAGACTGGCTTCGAACATGGGCAGTTTAGCTTCAGTCCGTTGAGCGTTGGGATTACACCAGGTGTGCACCACCGTCTTTGGCTGATCAACCTTTTAATCCTCCCAAGGAAAGGCAAAAAGGATTTTTTTCTCTCTTTCTCTCTGCATCAGGAACAATGGAAGAACAACATTGCTAAAACAATATATTTAGTAGTGTAGAAAAACACTGACCCTTAGTTTGTGTTCCTGTGTTTGTAGGTTCATTCTAGAATATTCTTCCCCCCCACTTTTTCTTTAAGTACCATAAGCCATTTTTATTCTGTAGTACTGGGTATCAAACCCGGAGCCCTTTGCATGCTGGCGTGAGGTCCTACCACCGGGCTGAACCCCATCCTGGGAATCTGCTTATAAACTGCGTATACGCCAGTGGCTTTCTCTGGGCAGGTCAGGGCTCGGCAGCCCACGCTGGTCAGGCCTCTGTTCCAGCAACACTGCCCATACTCTTTTTCAAGTTATTTTAGACAAGTGAGAGGAAAGTCAGTGTTAATTTCCGGTTTTCCAATTGGGATTTTGAAAATAAAGGTTAAGTTTTTCATATTATTTGCCTGTTAGGGTTACCCGCCAGGTATCAGTCTCCAGTATTGACAGAAAAAATATTGTCCCTCAACGTTGTTGGCAAGATGCCATTGAAAAGAGGGAAACACTCTTTGGGGAAGAATTTCAAATGTCATACTTAGCTGTTTTGTTTGTTTTTTTTCTACAGATTGAGCAAATGCTAGTGGTGCTAAATCAACAACTCAAAAGTTTAATGGGAATATCTTGAGTGTCAAAAAACAAAAAAAAAAAAACCAAACCAAGCAAGAGCAAAGCCTGCCACAGTCACGGATGCAGATGCGTTATGCTAAGGCTGCTGCCCGTGGATTGGAAAGCGCTTCCTCAATCCAGATGATCACCGTTCTGGAGGGGGGAGGGGCAGCAGCGTCGGGGGAGGGGCAGCAGCGATGGGGCTGCCCTGCATTGCCAAGGGACTGGAGCTGTCTCCAGGTGCCTTCCCAGCCCCGGTGGTCCCTAGATCTGAACCACTGGCTGGAGTTAGGGCAGGTTAGGGCCATCATCAGTGGAAGCCCCTCCAATGGCTTAGGCGTCTTTGAGTAACACCGGTTCTGCAGAATTTGCTCTTTAAAATGATTCTGAGTTCTGGTACAAATAGTTGGACGCAGGATCCTCTGCATGTTAAGTATGTGCTCTACTCTGCAGCAATGCCTGCTGCCAAACAAGGTCTTTGTTTTGCTCGTGAGACAGGGCCTCCCTACGCCATTTAGGCTGGCCTTGAACTCACCGTGTAGGTCAGGTTGGCCTCAAATCCTTGGCAGTCCTCCTACCGCAGCCTCCTGAGTGCTGGGGTTAGGGGTGTGCACAACCATGCCTCGCTAAGATCGTTAAAAATAAAACTATTCATGAAAGTCGGGGCTGTCTTGATTTAGGAATTCTGGACATCATACCATTAGGAAAAGGGAGGCCCTCGTAACTCCTGCTTTGCAGTCAGTCCCTAGAACCACGAGCCCCGTGGAGGAAAAAACATTTCTGGCTGCTTTTCAGCCCTCATTCCTTCAATTCATGCTTTACCTCAGCCAGGCGGACCCAGTGCGAAGCCAGCACTGGTGACTCTTGGGGTGAAGGTGCCCCCTTCTCCCTCGTACCTACGGATCGCCGTTGTAAACCTGATGTTTCCCGCTGTTGTTGGTGAGCAGCTAGCTCCTCTTAGTGCTGTGGAGGAGCCGAGACGTTAAACAAACAGGTTCTGGCTCCTGGCTCCCCGAGTCCCTTGCCAAATGCTGTTTTCTCAGGGAGGGCAGATTATAGTTCAAAGCAGCGTGCCTGCGAATGTACTTCCCCACCCTTGGAGTTAGAGACTTCGAGATGGCCAGAGACAGAGGAGAGAGCGAGGCTCCGTTCCCCAAGGTGGATTTTGAGTTTAGCTGTGGGACCGTCAGCCACTAGGTCCTCACCTTCGCGTGCGCCTGAGCACATTTGTAGCCCAGGGGCCGCAGGAGGAGCGAGGTCTTGGAACCTGGAAGCCGGGTTCTGCCCTGGAACCTAAGTCCGATCCAATCCGCAGCGTAAGCCAGTGGCGGAGCACGGCCCTCAGCCGGCGCTCACTGACATCTTCCACAACCCCTTGCCAGCTGTTTCATCCTGGCCTGCTTTGTGTACCTGGGACTTCCCTGAATGTTTGCTCAGTAACCCCGTTACCTCCTAGCGGAAAGCCCCGAATGCGTCTGAACTCGGAACAGCGCAGAGGGGATGGCTTCAGAGACCCTCCTGGGGTCTCTGGGCTCCAGCGCTGCGTTACCGTTCTGCGGAGTTTTGTTGCTCAAAGGCAATTCTGGCGAAGTGTGACTGTCACATCTGGGGGCCTTAAAACTTCATAATGCGAGAGCTTAGGTGTCTCCTTTCCAGTTGCACGTGAACCCCCTCGCCACGTTTGTATGTCCGGGTACCTTTCTGAGGTGGAAGATACTCAATGGTGCTGTTAATAAAAACATTTAAAGCCTGAAAATATGGCCCAGGTGTGCAGAAATTAGAAGCCCGAAGGGGCGGGCCTCACCTCGCCTTCGCCACTCGCCCTGGCAGGTTATACCCAGGCCGTGGGCATTGGGTTTGGCTGTGGTCAACTGACCTAGTCTTCTCTCCGTCTTGCCGGTCTCCTTCCTACTCACGCCGCAGCTCTTCCCCGACACCTGCAGAGTCCCAGGACGTGGGCGTCCTTCGCGGGTGTCCTTCAAATGCCTGAGAGAATCGATCTGCAAGGAGAGGTTTATCTTGCTCATTGTAGAGGGTTCAGCGCAGGAGCCGCAGCGACTCAGAGCCAGGGCGGGCGTGGGGCAGAGCACGACCCTGCCCACCTCAGCCTGGGAGGCAGACCCCAGCAGGCAGAAGGAACGGGGCTTTGGCTGCCCGCTTCTAGGCCACACGCCATGGGCAGGAAGCTGTCCCACCAGGCCTAGTCCTGGCAGCCCAACCTGGGACCTCGCCTTGAGCAGTGGTTCCTGGGGGACCTTAAGGGCCAGAACTGGCAGGTGATCTTGGCCAATATGACACAAATCAGGCGCCCGCCTGGCTTCCTGGTGGGCCCTCGGCCCCTGGGCTGCGCTGCGGGGTTTGTTCAGAGGAGATGCTCGGGCTTTAGGGAACCGTGGGCCAGCAGAGCAGCGGGGCTGTCCCACGGCTGCCTGCAGTGTTTGTGAGTCCAGAACCAGAGGAGTGGCGTCCCAGGCTTCCACCTCTTGGCCTCTCTCATCCGTTCTTAAATCACCACACATGCAGGTAAACTGTGAGCGAGTGGCCTGGCTCCCAGGAGTGGAGCTGCTCAGGCTGGCCGTGCCCGCGGGACCCAGGGGAACTGTGCGCTGGCTGGCCAGGCCGTGGGGGGCCTCCGGTGCTGGTGTGTCTGGGCTTGCGAGGCTGCACTGACCTGTTGGCCGGACTGCATGACCCGCCCCAAGCCTCGCCGCCTCCAGCAATGAGCGAAGGACAGAGCCCAGGTCCTCGACTGCTCGCCCTGCTGTCCCTTTGCTTGTCCCAGTTGGGC
>PVKN010035073.1:0-11703 GCA_004027915.1 Capromys pilorides
CAAATTTTGGCACAGATTAACATACAATTCTATTGATGGTATATCTCAAGCGAAGCTTGTGATAGATACCATATTACCTGACAGTCATAACTATTTTGTTTCTGATTATAGTTAATACAGTGCACAGAAATATTTTTATAAATTCATAACATATAAAAAGCATTATTCTTTTATACAGTAATATTTTATGTCAAAGTGAGTCAGAAGCCATGTACTTATCTCTAGAAGTAAGTCAAAATGTGATGAATTATAACCATCAAGCAAAAGACAAAAAATCACTACCATATGTAAATATAAAGTTATAGATAATTATAATGCTAATTTTCAAAAATGTTTTTAACATTTAGTTAAGTTTCATGATCAGAAAAATATGACATTTTCCTACAGTATATGTAAACAAAAGATAAATATGTATATGTGCACACAAAAGGACAATATCAGATATGTAAGACTGAATGCCAGTGATATGAGTGGTAGAATGAAAAGGTGAAATGATGTGACAGTGAAATAAATGAGTGATAGAGGTTATTTTTTTTCTTTTTTTGCAATGAAGGAGATTGAACTCAGGACCTTGAGCTTGCCAAACAAGTACTTATTCTACTGAGCTATCTCTCTAGCCCCAAAATTGAGCAGGGTTTTTCTCTCTTTTTTTCTCTAGCTCAGGCTGCTTTTTCTCTTTTTTAACTATCGTGAGTAACTTTTATTAAAAGCTCATCTAATAATGTAAAGATGATTAAAATTTGTGTTCATCAGAAAAATCAAAGATAAGGTAATGAGTACCCAGCTAGTAAAATATAAAAGAAGCATCATAAGTTCTATCCTAGTCTAAGAATTTACTAACAAGAGTATGTGCTATTATAAATGGATTCTGACAATAATAGAAAACTTAAATTAGAAAATATTTTTAGCTAGTCTTTATATTAATTTCCAATATTCAATATTTGATAGTAGCATCTATACATTAGTACGCAAAATTCTCTCCCATTTACTGTTACGTTGCTTCTTTTCCTTCTACTATGGAAGAAAAAGGAAGAACAAAAGAGAATCATCCTGGACACAGTGGTGTAGAATCTCAAGGTCTTACTATGTAATTGCTTTAAATTATGAAACTGTGAGCTAAATAAACCTTTCCTTCCCTATGCTTTTATGTAGGGTATTTGTCCTAGCAATGAGAGAAAAGTAACTAAGACAGAATTTGGTACCAGAAGAGTTGGGCTGTTGCTGTGGCTAAACCTGACCATGTGGATTGACAGCTTTTGGGAATGGCTTACCCAAAGAGATAGGAAAAGTTTGCAGAGGTTGCCCACAAGAGAAGTGCTGGAGAGCTTCTGTCTCTCTGTAGTGGAGATTCTGGTCAGAGCTCAGAAGAGGGCGAGAACCTACTACCTTATGTGATGCCCTAAGACATGTTTTTTACTCTCCTGTTCCTAGGCAATGGAGATCTCAGCTCTATCTTTGCAATCCACAGCTTTCCTCCCGTTTTCTTTCCAGCCAAATTCACTACATTTTAAATCATTCTTTTGGGTTCTTTGCTCTTCATTCTCACCACAAATCTGACTAAGATCCCCCAACAATAGGCATGCCACTGCCCAATATTTGACAGTTTTGATATTTCTTTGAAAGATTGATTAGTCCTCCACGTTTAATCTCAGTCTCAGTCAAAGTCTCTGGACATGGGCAAAGTTCAGCCAAGCTTTCTGCCAAGTCAAAACACAAATGATCTGGAGTACAACAGCCAAGGCAGTCCTTCTTTCCAGCAGAAACCTCCCCAGGCTGGTCTTTACAGGCAGGATTCCTAACAGTGAGGTGGAAGGTTCTCACCCTTTGCAGGCTCAGAATCAGAAGGACAAAGGACTATGCTCTGTGGAGAAAGCTGTGGAGTCGCAAGTTCCAGAATGGAGGCAGCAGTTACACCAGGTTCCAGAATGGAGTTGGTGGCCACACCAGACTACAGAATGGTGTCAGCATACAGAATTTGCTTCTTAGAATCAGAGTCAGAGTGCTCAGAAATCCAGGCACTCTATCCCTACAGCTTAGAGAAAAGGAAGCCTAGCTACTGTTCTAGCTGGCAGCAGCCCTTGGCATCATCCTTGTGGTACTGGTTTTAGGTGCAAGAAAAGTGAAGGAGTTCTGAGGTTGAGAAGGCTTCCTTGATTTCAGAAGGCCTGGGAGGCCAGGCAGTGTGTCCCTGAGAGGGCAGTATGTAAAGCTATGAGTGAGGAGCCTACTCCATGCAAACCCCAGAAGTTTGGAAAGGCCAGGAACATGGATCATCTAAGAAAAATTGCAAGGAGGGAGCAAAGCCAGCCTAAGAGAGAAGTTATAGAAGCTACAACCACCAGAAGTGCCATAAGGGTGGATCCATATGGAGCTCACAATTTGCCACAGATTGCTTCGTTGCTTCACATGGGGAACTATAGGACTTAATGTTTGCCCTGCTGAATTTTGAACTTGTTTTGCCCCCAATGATTTGTATCCTCCTGTGCATATCTTTTGGAATAGCAATGTTTATGTTGTACCTTTGAATGTTTGCTGTATTTAATTTTCCATTTGTAGGAAAATTGCCCCATTTGTAGGGGCTCCCAGTTGAGTGTTTGCCTTGCATCTTGGATGAAACTTGGAACTTGGACTTTTCAGCAATGCTGAAATTGTTGGGACTTCAGCAACTCCTAGAGATGGACAAAAATGCCTTCTGCAGAAAGGGATGTGCATGAGACTTTGGGGGTCCAGGGGTGGAATGTTATGGTTTGTATCTAGTTGTCCCCCCAAAGCCTCATGTAAATCATGGGGCTATAAGAGCATGGATCGAGGGGTGGAGCCAAAGCACCAGGGTGGAGCTTGTGGGGCATGGCCAAGTGAGGCATGAACCATTAAACTGACAACACGCACTGTCAGAGGCCCCCTTCTCCCCCAGCAGCGGTCTATTGGAGGTATGGAGGGAATCATCCTGGACACAATAGCATAGAGTCTCAAGATCTTGCTATGTAATTCAGGCTCCTTTAAATTATCAAACCTCCAATAACTGTGAGCCAAATAAACCTTTCCTTCCCTAAGCTTGTGTGTCAGGTATTTGTTCCAGCAATGAGAGAAGAGTAATGAAGACAGTGACAGATTGCTATGAAAAAATATGTGAACATTTTGAAATCTGGAGAACACACATATAAACAATGAAAGTAGATAATTATGGGTTCTTTCAGACCCTCCCACACCCCTTGGTTACTGCTGTTCTCATGCTTGTGTTTCACCACCTTGGACTTTGAATAACCATTGGTTTCAATGATTGTCATGGTTTGTTTCTACTTGTCTCCCCAAAGTCTCATACTGTCATGGGGCAGGGACTTCTAGAGTTTGAGATTAACTCATGATCCACTAGAGTTATATGTGACCCAACTCTGAGAATATGGGTCTTAGTATTGCTGGGATTATAGGTGTGAGTGTTACACCCAGCCTGAGGCAGAGAGCCTGACTATAATATAAGAGAGACAGAAAGACAGACTCTCTCTTTCTGTTGCCATTGTTGCTGTTCCACTGCTATGAACTGTGGCTCTCTCCATGTGCCATTCTGCCTTGGAGCTAGCCAAGTACGGACTGAAACCTCCAGTAATTGTGAGCTAAGTAACTCTTTTTTCCTTCATTTTGGGTGTCGGATATTTGTCCCAGCAACAAGATAAGAGTAACTGATACAGAATTTGGTATTGTAGGAATGGGGGTCATTGCTGTGACTAATCTGACCATATGGATTACAAGTTTTTGGGAATGGCTTATGGAAAGAGATAGAAAAGTTTGAAGAGTTAGTCTACTTGCAAAGAGCTGGAATAGTTTTGATTGTTCTGTTTGGTAGATTCTGGTCAGAGCTCAGACCATAAGACTGACAGAAAGCCTGCTGCAAAGACAATGCTGGAGAGGTTTCTTCTCAGGAGGACTGCATTGGTTGTTGGACTCCAAACAATATTTGTTATGCTTGGCAGAAGCTTTGTCTGAATTTTGCTTGAGTCCAGAGACTTAGACTGAGTCTGAGTTTAAGCATGACAGACTGAATAATCTTTCAAACGAAATTTCAAAGCAGCCAAATATTGGGGTGATGGCATGGTTGTTATTGGGGGTTGTTAACCAGATTTATGTTGAGAATCAGAGCAAAGAGTACAGCAGGATGATTTAAAATGGCATGAGTTTGGCCAGAAAGGAAACACCAGAAATGCTGTGGACCATAAAGATAGAGCTGAGAGGATCTTTATTTCTGGGAAGGAACCAGACTATCAAAGGGATGGCCTGAGAGCATTACTGGAGGCAGCATGTCTCCACTCTTTGCAGCCTCAGAGTTTGAAGAGTGGAAGACTTTGCCTCGAGGAGAAAGTTGCAGAGCCACATGTTCTAGAATGGCAGCAGTGGCCACATCAGGTTCAAAAACGGTGCTGGCATGGAAAATTTATTCCTTGGAGTCAGGATCAGAGTGCTGAATGATCCTGTCACTGAACCCCTATCTATAGACAAGAGAGAAGGAGGCCTATGCTCCAGCTAGCAGCAGACCTTGGCATCTTCCATGTGGCATTGATTTTTGGTGCATTAAAAATGCAGGAGTTCCGAGGTTAAGAAGGCTTCTACCTCAATTTCAGAAGGGAGGTCAAGCTGTGTGCCCCCAAGAGGGCAATGTGTAAAGCTATGAGTGAGAAGCCTACTCCCTGCAAACCCCAGAAGTTTGGAAAAGCCAGGAACGTGGATCATCTAAGGGAAATGTAAAGAGGGAGCAAAGCTGGTGTAAGAGAGAAGCTATGGGAGCTACCACCATGAGTGCCATAGGTTCAGAGCTATGCAAGGCTTTTGGAGCTTACAACTCAGTGCAGACTGCTTCAGATGTTCTAGTTGGAATTATGGGATTTAATGTTTGCTCTTCTGGATTTTGGACTTGTGTTGGTACCAGTGTATTCCCCTGTTATTTGCAACTTTTGGATTGGTAATGTTTATCTTGTGCTTTTTTTTTTTCCTTGTGAAACCAGGGATTGAACTTGGGTCCTTGCATTTATCAGGCAAGCACTCATTCTACTGAGCTATCACCCCAGCCCCCCCATCTTGTGCCTTTGAATGTAGTATGTGTTTAAGTTTTCTGTTGTATAGGAGCTCACAGATAAGAGCTTGCCTTGGCTCTTGGAAGAGATTTGGGACTTGGACTTTTCAGTAATGCTAAAACTATAGGGAGTTTGGTAACTCTTAAGAGATGTGCTAAAGTGGCTTTTGCACAAAGGGATGTGCATGAGACTTTAGGGGTCCAGGGATGGAATTTTATGGTTTATTTCTAGTTGTTCCCCCAAAGTCTCATGCAGTCATGGGGCACAGATTTCCAGAGTTTGAGATTAACTCATGATCCACTGGGATTATGGGTGATCGAAGGCTGGGATTATGGGTTTTAGTACTGCTGGGATTATGGATGTGAGTGTTACACCCAGCTTAGGGCAGAGAGTCTGAAAGTAATATAAGAGAGACAGATAGACGGACTCTCTCTCTCTCTCTCTCTCTCTCTCTCTCTCTCTCTCTCTCTCTCTCTCTCTCTGTTGCAATTGTTGCTGTTCTACTACCATGAACTGGTGTTCTCTGCCATGTGCCCCTGTGCCTTGGAGCCAGTGAGTATGGACTGAAACCTCCAGTAACTGTGAGATAAATACACTTTTTCTTCCTTCATTTTGGATGTCAGGTATGTGTCCAAAGAATGGGACAAGAGCAACTAAGACATTGATCAATAAAACAATGTGAAACTGAGTTGAAATGTTTCTGGTCACAGCAACAGAACTAATGTAACCACTTATTTTTCAACTTAAAAGTAAACCATAACATACCCTGTATCATTGAATCCTTAGACATTTCACTAAAGTAGAAGTCCCAGAATTGTAATTAATTTTCTATATTTTGAAATGTACATATTTTATTTAAAAAGTATCTCTGTTATTGTGGGAATTGAACTCAGGACTTTGTGTTGTCAAGAAGGCACTGTACCACTGAGCTACATCTCCAAGTTTCTTTTTGTGGCTCATGAGGCCAAGTAAAAGTTTGAATCTAATACCCTGAGAAACAAAAGTAGATAGATTTCTGTGAACCACATTATGACATGGACAATAGACCTTAAAGATTGATGTGCATAACTGAGGAGATAATCCAGAGCAAGTGTATTTCTTGATAGCTCAATGCAAACTCTGTGGTGGAACCTTTGTATAGGAGTGGGGGAAAAGACATTTTTTATGTCCCTAATTGCATGCAGAATCCCAAGGGATTTGTTAATTTTCTCAAACCATGAAACCACAGCTGGTATAGTAGTTTAAATTTTCAATAACTCTGTCATTCTCCAAGAATTATCTGTCTTCTGCACAGAACAAATAGGCTAGATAGGGATGGGGCACTAATCATCAGCCCTATGTCCTTTAAGTCACTGATGGTGGCCCTAATCTCTGTGATTCCTGCAGGACTGTGGGTTTCATTTCCACTTACTGTTTTTCCAGGTATAAATACATTTAGTGTCTCCTGTTTAGTCTTTTTCACCAATGCATCCTTCACTCTACAAGTGGGAGAAACAATGTGGAGATTTTAATGAATGTCGTGTTGAGAATTCAAGAGAATGGAGGGATTGAATCAGTAGGATCAGTTTATTCTGGTGTACAACTGGCTCAAGGGACTGCTGCCCAAAAGGGCTGAGCACTCAACAAAGGGGAAGCTCCCATTTTCACAACTTTTGTCAAGGGAGTTGGTCTGCATCGTGGAACTTGTGGGTGGGCAGAAGGGTAACAAAGGCATTTTGTCAAACTATGACAGTTTTGTCTTGGTGGCTCTGCTTGGGTACAAAAAGATGCTATAGGAGAGAAGGTTATAAGACTTTTCTTGCAAAGGCAAAAAAAAATTCAAATGTATATATATCTCCATGGACACACCCAGATATTTATATAGTCAAATGCCTAATCCAGGGAAGTGGATGTGTCACTTATTGTTAAATTATATGATCTAACACTAGCTAGTGGGAGGTGAAGAAGAAGGAGAATACTGTGAGCACGTAAAACATTCATTTAGAAAACTTTAACACTACAAAGAGGGGCTGGCAAGTGATTCAGTGGTCTAAAGCACTTACTTCAGCAACTTAGGCATGCTCAGGAACCATGGCTGGATCCCAGGCACCACATACTATGCCAGCACTGCCCCCAGGGCAGGCTTAGCCAGCCACTAAAAAAAAAAAAAAGTATGCAAAGACATTATTTTAGTTTTTATTTACTGCTGGCCTTTGTTGTAACTCAGAAACGAGGCAAATCCAAAAAGGAAAATAGCGCTTTATTTAAGCTGGTACTCAGCATCGTACACCCAAGATGTGGCTTGATGCGCGCCATGGCACGAGAACAGTGGGTTTTTAAGCTTGCAAACTGCAAAAGGGGTAGGGTGGTGGGAGTACAACTTTGGAGGCCAGATATGAGCTACAGAGCTTAGGGCAAGGGAGAAACAAGGGGAGCACACTACAGGAAGGGGCAGATATGAGCTGCAGGGCTCAGGGCAAGGGAGAGGCAGGGGAAGTACAATTCTGGAAGGGATCAGATAGGGGCTGCAGAGACCATCTAGGGCTGTAAGGCAGTGGGTAAGTACAAAGTCACAAAGTTTTAGTCTACTTTAGACATAGAATGGCGGCATGTACAGAACAAGATGGAGGTGCTTTGGTTAGGGTACAACAGGCTTTTATAGAATAAGAGCTGAAAAAATGCTAAAAATGTCTAGTTACCTAACAAAAGTGCTGAGAACATCACCCACAAAGCCATGGTTGTGCTTGGCTGAGGCATGTGGATATCTTGGGAAATCAATGGTTTATCTAAGTCACAAAAACAGCAACTGGATCATCAACTTTTGAAATTAACTGAACATCAAATATTCTTATTGCTTAAGCCTATTTCAATTATGTAGTCCGTTTTGGGTAGTCAAAGGCTCTACAAAATATGTAGAAATAATATTTGCATATTTGGTTCTTATGAATTATATTTTGAGAAAAACCTATGCAAAATTCAGTGCTTGAGAAATAGAACACAAAGTGATATAAAATACACAGTAGGAGACCTGTCTCAAGATAAAAATCACTGACAAAGTGCAGGTATAAACATAAGTATTCATGGTCTATTTATTTTGAGCCAAATTGTTACTGGACAAAGAATACTGAATAAGGAGACAGACAAAATCATACTGAAAGTATATTTAGTTACATTTTACATAGTTATATGATAGTTAAGTAAGAAATAAGTTAATATATTAAGCAAACACAATTAAGCAGCAAAGGTAAATAACTTTAAAAATTAATAAATTAATTGTTTTTGAGACAGGGTTACCCTATATAGTTGAGGCTGGCCTTGAACTCACTATGTAGTCCATACTGTCCTCAAACTCATAATGATTCTTCAGCCTAACATTCCCAAGTCCTGGGATTACAGGTGTGCACCATCAAGCCCATATAATTTTTAAAATTAAAAGAAGATAAAATGTATCTTAAATAACTATCAAATTGATATGATTTTAGTAATTATATATGATAGCTGCTTCATTAGAAGGTTTCATATCATTATTACTCTTTCAACAAAATTTAACACAGAATTAATATCGTTTCCGATTTTATGTCTTCATATAATTCACTACTGAAATACAGTATCAATACGATGCATATGTCTAAGTATACATGCAACAAAATACTAATGCTATGAACAATCACAGTGTTATGTTTTGTGTATAGGTGTCCCTCCAAAGTTTCATGCAGTCCTGGGATGGCTTCTGGAATTCGTAATTGATTATTGTGGAAATGGGTGCTGCCTCTTCCCTGGGGCAGGTGATTTGTATTTCAAAGTAAGGGAGGAAAAGCAGTTAGCTGCTTGAGCAGCTGCTAGCTCTCTGGGTGCTGCTCTTTTGCTCTTAGCCGCCACCATGAAAGGTTGCCCTCTGCCCTGTGCCAATCTGCTTTGGAGCCAGCTGAATATAGACTGAAACCGCCATTAACTGTGAGCTAAATAAACCTTTCCTTCCCTCATTTTGAATGTCGGATATTTGTTCCAGCAATGAGAGCAGAGTAGCTAAGACAGAATTGCATGAGTTGCTCAGCACTCTGACCCTGATTCTGAGGAATAAATTCTCCTCACCCTGCCTGCACCATTCTGGAACCTGGTGATTCCACCTTGATTCTGAAACAAAAGGCTCAGCGCCTTTTGCCTCAAGGCAAGGCCCCTGACCTTTACAATTCTGAGGCTGCAAAGGGTGGAGACTTGTCACCTCCTGTGATGCCCTCAGGCCCCCTTTTCTATTCTCTGCTTCCTTCTCAGCAATGGAGATCCTCTCAGCTTTATTTGTGCAGTCCACAGCTTTACTGGCACTTCCTTTCTGGCCAAACTCACACTTTTGAGTCATCCTGCTGGGCTCCTTGCTCTTGATTTGCAGCATAAATCTGGCTAAAAGCCCCCAATAACAGCCATGCCACCACCTCAATATTTGGCATCTTTGAACTATCTTTTGAAAGATTCTTCAGTCCTCCATGCTCAAACTCAGTCTTAGGCAAAGTCTCTGGACATGAGCAAAATGCAGACAACTTCTCTGCTAAGTCAAAATACAAATGATCCAGAGTCCAACAACCAATGCAGTCCTTCCCAGCTGAAACCTCCCCAGCCTGGTCTTTACAGGCCGGCTTTCTATCAGCCTTCTCGTCTGAGCTCTGACCAGGTTCTCCCCTACAGAACAGCCAAAACTTTTCCAGCTCTTCACAAGTAGAGGACCTCTCCAAACCTTTCCTATCTCTTCCCATAAGCCATTCCCAAAAGCTTGTTTTCCACATGGTCAGGCTAGTCACACCGATGACTCCACTCCTGCAGTACCAAATTCTGTCTTATTTACTCTTCTCTCATTGCTAGGACACACGGCATTGAACTATTACTCATAATCACACAAGTCATCACTAAGTATATGCTATAAAGCACACTTTTAAACATGTTGATGTAGTAAAATTCTGAAACATAATAAACAATAATAAAAATTGACATTAAAATATTAACTTTAATAACAAAAGATTTAATTAGATTATAGACACTAGCCTTTGCACTGGATACTATGGTAGATTAATTATTGGTCAGTATAAGTGGGAATACCCAGCTGTGCTCAATCAATGTGGTACTGGGCACAGAATGGCACAAAAGGAGAAGAGGAAGGGAGAATTCTTGCTGCTGATTTCCCAGGAGACACTTTACCATGGCTGGCTTTCCTGATAGGAATTTGGCTATTCTTTTCGGAAGAGGAGCTCTAGTCCTAGCTGAGGCCAGGGATGATGGTGGTTCTCCTGAGGGCAGCTCTTGTCCTTACCTTGGACATCATCGCCCCACTCCGGTGCAGGTTCCTCTGCCTCCTGGCACAGATCCTTCATCCTTCACAGACTTTGTAGCCTCCACTGCTGGCCTTGGGCCTCTCTAAGCCAGATCCTTGATATACACTCTCAGGGGACATTGCCTGACATGGGCGCTAAGCATTTGACTGGACTCATGAGATCCTGCTGTGGGATCCAGCCCTCTGGCTGGATTCTTTGAGTCTGTAGCCTGAGGAAAGGTCTCTTGAGCTCTTCTTCATTTGATCTTTTAAGAGAAGATTTTAAGACAATCCTTTAAATGTGTGTGTCCTGTATTAAATCTATTTTTCTGTAAATTCTGACTATAATAGATACTAAATATGAGACTATTAGCTTATTAGTACTAGTATTTGCTTTGGTGAAGCATTTTCTAATACCATTAAATATAATACTAAAATATACTAAATATGATATATGCAATAAAAACTTAAACATATCAAAAATGATACAAAATAGTATGTGTTTTTTATTCTAAGTCCAGATTAGTTTCCATGAACAACCATAACAAGTCACATTAACGTTGGCCCTGCAGGTCAGGCAAGCTGAGTTGGAGAACAAGACCTAGCGAGGTGGAGTACGTCTGTGATTCCAGCACGGGGACAGCTGAAAACAGGAGGGTCACTGTAAGTCTGAGCTGCATAGTGAGACCCTGTGCCAAATACATGATGATAGAAAGCCACATTAAGCATATTAATTATTCCAATATTTGATTGACTACTCTTTTGGTATTAGAGTAAAAATTGTCCAATAAAATTTTTTAGAAGGGTCCCTTGCTGACTCTTCACATTAATTTATGTCCTTTTGGAAGGAGGACAAAAGAGTGGCCACTCTCAGGGCATCTAACACAGACCAGACATCCAGTCAGTGACTTGGCCTGAATAGTTAGTGCTTGAATACATTGTTATGCCTTCTCTCAAAGACATGTCTCCTTTTCTTTCCCCATTGGTAATTTGCTTTCTGTTTATGTAGTCAACTCATAAATCATTTCTCCTGGGCTTTCTCTAACTCTTAGCAAAATTCCCTGCCCCCGTCTCATGTTTCACAGCCATTAGCTCAAACACTTTTCAGTTTAGCTGCCCAGTCTCTGCTAAATTTTATCACGTTCTACCAGTTGCAATGTTGTTTTATTTGAAGCTATGTTTTTACTGGTCCCCCAAAAACAAATGAGTAACTTTAAACTCCTACAACCCCCCAAAATATATGGATAATATTTCACAAAAAAATAAAATAAATCTCAGATGAATACTCTAAATTTTCTGCTGACAGTTAAGAATTTTTGTTTGCAACCATTATTGTTCATTTTTGTTTTCTTCTAACAAAAC
>PVKN010035074.1:0-11700 GCA_004027915.1 Capromys pilorides
AGAGCACAGGATACAGATGTGACAATTTTTCTAATTATTATTGATATTAAAAAGTTCTCATTGAACTAAGAGAAAGTAGTTGTATACTTAGATTTTAGTTTTTACTTACCTAGCTCTCATAACTTTATTATATGTGGGAAGTTATCATCATCTAGTTACTTTAAACATTTTAAAGATCATTTTGTCCAGTGGCATTTTTGTAACACTTCTGGAACTTAAGACAGAATGTGTTTGGGGAACTGAGAGGCTACTCTTCTGCCTTCCTTTCCCATCTGAACTTCTTCCTCTCCTCCATCAAAGAAGAGATCAGAATAACTGTTAATGGGACAGGAGGAGCAGCACTGAAAGTTGTATGCAGAAGAGCTGGCAAAGTGTCAATGCAGGCCAAAGAAAAGGACTTAAAAAGCACATTAACAATTTAGTTTTTAAAAAATATGTTGTTCTCCCTAAATGGCATTTAAATATTTTTCTAATTCTTTGGAAACTTAAGGAATCTAAAAAAAGAACCTACAAATCTGATTATGTTTAATGTTGCATATGTTTACCAAATTTCACCAATTACAATGTAGTTTCTTTGCATTTGAGTTGATAGTAACATTATTTCAATTTGTGGTTTCCCTTATAGTTCACACACACACACACACACACACACACACACTCAAAAAACAACAAACAAGTTGAAAAGTACTGTTTTCTCAATTATCATAAAAATTGTTTCTGGCTATAAATAGCAAAATCTTAAAACAACGACTTGTAAAAGATGGGGTTTTTCTTTCTTAAGTAAGAAGAGTCTGGAGAGACTCTCCGAGACACATGTCATTAGTGTGCACGGTCATTGCTCCAGATGCTTAGATTCCTTCTGTTTTCTGCTTTGCCTTCCCAGGACCTTGGTTGCCATCCTGATTCACAGGATGGTTACCACAGTGTCAGCAGTCACACCCTCATTGGTAGAGGAAAGGAAGAAAGAAGGCCGAAAGCAAGTTTGCCAGATGATTTTACAATTCAGCACTTTGTTGCTGATCCTGTGGAAAAATTCATTCGGTTGTAGTGAGGGCAAAATGCATTCTGAGACGTCAAATGTATGACAGCAGGCTCTGTCCGACATTTTTTTCTGTATGTCTCTATATTGTTATCGTTTTCAAATGTTTTTAGCTAAAAATCTTCATTGCTAAAATTTTGTGAGGGAAGCCAAAGAGTAAAAAGTCAAAAGTGATGAGTTGCTGGCTGATCTCAGCTCCAGTGAAGTCCTTCCCCTCCCGCGTGGCTGCCCTGCGTGTGTGACAGCTTCAGTGTGTCTGAGGCCCCTGAGCAAGGGCTGCACACCCGGTTCTTAGCCTACACCAGCAGATGCCTGTGCTCTCTGGGAACTTCCTGCTTTTCCTGCAGCCCTGCCCCCCGAGCACTGTCATGTGCATGTCATGTGCAGACCAGGACACAGAGAGAGATCTGTTCAAGATGACCCAAGGATTTCTCACAAGCTGGACTCCTCATGCAGCCTATAAAGTAACAGTTCCAATCCATGTGCTGATTCAACTAGCTGAAGTGATGGTTTTGTGCACACTTAAATACAGATGAAAATTGTATCTAAAACAATACATATGTACTTTTGAATAGGATAAAAATAGTATGAAATAATCACGCAGTGTTTGGAGAGGATCTGTGTCCAGGAAAACATATCCCAGCACTAGTATGGCTACAAACACGGGAATATCCAGGTGCAAGTTTTTGCTTAGTTTATAAAGTTTTCTTTTCTCTCCACATCTGGTTAAACAGAAATATGTTTATTTTTACTGTGTTTGGGAAAAATGAAACAATTATAATATTTCTGCTTGCTTATTTTCTCCAAAATAACTTTCTCTGAAATTTAGATCGGCAATACTCTTTTGATGAAGTTCCTTTGAGACCTGACCTTGGCATCACGGCATTGGTGGTTGTCTAAGAGGTTAATATGACTGTTTTTATTACTTAGATTATTTTGACTGAAATCTGACCTTTTTTGCTTTACTAGGTCATACTGAAAGAAGCAGAGTATAGTGGGTAAGAAAATAGTTTTGGGAGATAGTTGTAAGTGGATTAGAAAATCTGAATTCTCTATTCCTGTGATATGAGTTATGTAACAATCCCTAATAATTTTATTTATAACATGAAGATAACTTTACCTTCAGCAATTTAGTAGAATAAAGTTAGTTACTGAAGTATGCAGCAAATTTTATTCCAATAGTGGATGTTCCCCAGAAAGGGTTATCACTATTACTGTTGGTACTCTCACTTTTCTAAGTTTCTATGCCAGTATGCCTCTTATAAGTTTAGACATTTTGGCTAAGGTTGAAATATTTCAATTTTACTTAAAAAAAGAAAAACTTTGTGTTTCTTTTTTACATAAAGGCTAACGTTTGGATTCATTCACCTTCACAGAAGTTTAGAGACACTAATACTTTTTGTTTGCTACTTGAGGAATATAGTTGTTACTTGACCAGTGTGCATGCATTTTGCGTCACCAGTTACAGATCTATTGTTGGCCTGTGTTCTTGTTATCGGTATGTATCCTAACTGGTGAAAGCTTGAAGTGTAGTGGTTGGCTAATATCTTAGTCATTGTTTTTATTGCTGGAACCAAATACCCAACATTCACAATGTAAAGAGTTTATTTTGGCTCACAGATTCAGTCCATAGTTGACCACCTGAAATACAGACACGGAAGAGTGGAGGGACCTGCCATGGAGGAGGGTGGCCCACATCATGGCAGCTGGAAAGCAGAGAGGAAAGGAGAGAGAGGAATCAGAGGGAGTCAGAGAAGGAGAGGCTCCCTTCTGCATTAAGCCTAACGCATTTTTTCTTATCCAGCTTCACTTCCTACCAGGATATTGGTTATTCCTTCCGTGACCTTCCAAACACTAAAGGATTTTGGGGAATGCTACGATTCTAAACTACGATGGTCAATTTTTTAAAAAACTTTATTTATTTTATGGCTGGCTCAGCCACTGGGGGTGGTGGGGCTGGTGCAGCATGTGGTGCCAGGGATCGAAGCGCAGTCCCTGCAGTTACTAAGCTTGCCTAAGCAGATGCATTAGACTGCTGAGTTATCTCGCCAGCCCTCAACATTTTGAATTATATTCTTATTAGCAAATATGACTAGTCCGAATATTTTACTGACTTAGCAAGATTCTGACCCAAAATAGAAAGTGAAAAGGTAACTTATCTCAGCGTGAAGCTCTACTTCAGTCCCCAGTACCACAATGAAAGCAGAAATACTACTCAGAATTATTTTCTTTCTTTTTCTTTTTGGATGGCTCAGCCTGCCCTGTGGGTGAGGCTGGCATAACATGTGGTGCTGGAAATGGAGTCACAATCCCCTGTGCCGGCCTAAGCTTGCATAAATAGGCGCTCTAGACCACTGAGCTATCTTGCCAGTCCCTACCTCAGTATACTTAATTTTTTAAAAAAATGGAAAAAAATAATTAAAACACCTGAGTAAATGTTTATCAAAATGAACAATTTAAAAATATGATAAATCCAGGGCCTGGGGAGATAGCTCCGTGGCACAAGTGCCTGCCTGGCAAGTGCAAGGTCATGAGTTTGAACCCTAGTCCCGAGTGGGGGGGGGGGAAGATAAATCGAGAATAAGCTTGCAAAATGAATCTGAGTAACTGAAGTCAACGGATACAGTCACTCTTCATTTGATCATCTGTGGAATTTTAGGTATTAAATATAATAGATGTTTTTAAATACATTCAAGTTAATTCTCACAATTAGTCTAAGAAGTCGATATTGTCTATTTTCCAGGGAGAGAGGTGAGTAGCAGTTAAACACATGCCCTAAATCACATTTATGTACTGAAGATTTAGACATCTACCCTGTAGTAGTTTTTGGCTCAAAACTTTTTTGACTACAATTAAACACTGATCCTTCTTTTTAAAACTGATGAAACAAGCATATTTTAGCAGATGTAGTAAGAGTGTGATGGACTGCTTTCCCATTCAGAAAAGAGTTGGTCAATATTTTTTTTTTTCCAGAACCAAGGATCAAACTCAGGACCTTGCACTCACCAGGCAGGCCCTTTTGCCCCTCAGCTATCTCCCCAGCCCTGAGGTCAGTTATTTAAAGACACCAGTCAATTTACTCCTCACATGTCAGTGCCTTGTTCTCTCTCTGTATACAAACATTTGAAGTGAGCTTGACATCCCCGCTAAATGGGAAAAAAGAAACATTGCCCTGCTGATGTGTACTGGGGCTTCTAAAGAAACAAAACATAAACCTTTACATTTTATTTTGTCAATTAACTAAAAATATACATTTCTGTATATTTCTAAAGAAACAAAATGGAAAACCTTCACATTTTATATTGTCAATTAAAAATGTACATTTCTGTGGTAAGAACTCACAAGTATATCTATGAATTTTTGTTCTCTTGAAATGCACCTGCTTGCTACAACTGTCAATTGTCCTTATGGGCCCATATGATAAAGTGTCACTTTTTCTTAATTTTTTTTATTGACATTTGCTAGATTAAGTAAATAAAAACACAGGATAGGCTGTAGACTTATATTGCAGATAAACAATAGAAATCATTTGATATAAATATGTCCTATACAGGATGTGGGATACACATTCACTAAAATACTATTTATTTTCTGCAATTTAAAAGTGAACTTCTAGTGTGGTCTGGCAACCTTAGATGGGAACAAGCTATGAGATGGAAACAGAGTTCCAAAATAATAATGAAAAGTTATGGCCTCAGCTTCAAAAAACCCCTACAGATCAAGTTAATTGCTTATCACCCAAAGGAGTAGCAAATCCTGCTTAGATGTGTACAAAGGACAAAGACCTCCACTCCCTCTTGAGAAGGAATGGCCTAGACGAGGGAGCTTTGCATTCTAGCATTCACAATGTGTCGGGATTTCTGGAGTGCATTTTGCGATGGTCTAGGGATAGGCTGGCCCATATGGTTATTCCACATGATACATGGTTTTTAAAACTATTTCCACATTTTAAGATAGTTTGCAAAACACTGGTTTAATGCATTTGTAAACAAGTCTAGTGCATTTTCCATTTGCTTGCTCTCCATATGCATTAGGTTTGTGCACATTTCCTGCCCCTGTGACTCAATTCTCAGTCAGTAGGACTGGATGAGCTCTCCTAATAGAGCACAGCGTCCAGAAGACTGTACTGCACATTACGTTTCAGAATCTTTTCTTCTTAATAGAGAAGACAGTAAAACAAATATTGAGACAGCCGTGAAACTGCAAAGCAAGGAAAGTACAGGGGAAGGAAAACATTTGCAACTTTTTACTCTCTCAAGGTGACAATGGGCTGTAGATAAGTTTCCTAGAGGAAACGTCTAATGCTTTAACACTGTCAGCAGCATCACATTATCCACTGAGTTCTCGAAAATTAAGAGTTATGTGTTCAATCACATTCTTCAAATATTTAATAACACTATGTGGAGACCATATTTATTATTTATGAGACTCAATTGATGTCTAATACTAGAACAGTAACTTAGTTCAATCAATCAATGCGATAGCATCACTGACTAATTTTTCAGAAACTTAGAGGCATTTATTTTTATTCTTTTATTGAAACAGTTATGTACAATTTAGAAGAAAGTCTGGTGAAATTCAATAATATCTCTCGTTCAAAGCAACAATGATTTTGAATGTGTTTATAAGGGGTGGTAGAGATACATGGTGAATGTTTACATTTCTAAAATTTATTATAGTAAAAGACATATTGCCATTAAGTACTCTCAAAATTCTCTTCCTTGACTTCAACACATTTATGCCATTGTTCTTGACACATTGTGAAATAGCTCTAGGCCTCTTTCATGAATGTGCTTGTAAAATGTGATTAAAACAACAGTGGGTACTACTGTTAAATGCCCCTCAAAGGAGTCACAGAATGACAGACACCTCACAGTGTGTCCTGACCCACCTCACTCACCTGCTCTGGCTCTGCAAGTTCTGGCACTTGCTCCAAGTTAAAGCGATCAGCAAACATGAACATTTGAATTAGTTCAGAACACTGAGGCAGCCACAGCAGCACAACTAGAAACAATTAAAGTAAAGGACCTACAGGATTTTTTTAGAAAGTAACAAAAATGAAGGATTAAATGTTTTGGAAATAAAGAAAACATTGAGGGAATGATCGATGGGAATGTATCTTTTATAGTAATAATTTTTTAAAAATTTAAGGACATTTTCTTGTGTGTGTGGTGCCGGCTCAGCCTGCCCTGGGGAGGGCCTGGTGTAGCATGTGTTGCTAGGGATCGAACCACAGTCCCTGCTTTTTGCTTAAGCTTGCCTAAAAAGGCACTTTAGACCTCTGAGCTACCTCTTTGGCCCAACGCTGTATTTTTCACACCACATATATGTGATATTTAGAATATATTAAAGAAAATTACTACTATTCTCTTTTTTGTGGCATTTTGATAGAGTAGCCAAAAAAAGCACATATTTATGGGAGAGAGAGACTAATTTTTCTGCAGTAGTATCTGCTGGGTGCTGACCATTAAAAGTAGACAATGATTTCAGCAGACACAAATATTGGCATGATAGATCACTGGCACAGCATGATACTCTGAAATCATTTAGGGACTTGATATTGAATGAAAAATTTGGATATTTAATCAGGTCACAAAATTCCCAATTCTACAAACCTTCTCTTGCTGAGGGAATTTAAAAAGAAAATGTAAAGTAGCCTGAAAATTTTCAGTAAGCTTAAAGTCTATGTTTCTCATTATTTGATTCACTGGAACAGGAATTCTCAAATATTTATGGTGCTTTCACACCTTAAAAATTCATGACTATTTTCAGCAGTTAATACTATGTAAAATAGTTTGGGCTCTTAATGTGCCAATTATTGTTATAAAACACTTCGTATATATCATTTAATTTAATCATTACAATAATGTTGTGACATAGATATTATAAGAACTGTGAAATGTCTGAGGTTTTTGCCCTTTTTGGAAGCTACAAATTAGTCAACTCGGTCCTTTAATCTAGGCTGCTTGGCTAGATTGAGAGATCTGTAGATCACCAAAGCTCAGTCCTACATGCTCGTGGGTGAGTCTTTTGGCTGTGACCTGGAGCCTCTTTCTGGCCTCTGGCTTTCAGTCCTCTATGCTTCCCATATCATGAGGTCAGCACCTATTGCTCACCTTGCTCTTCCACTCTAATCTTTTTGCTTTGCAGTCAGCTGACCATGGCCTGAGGTCTGGCTATAGCTCAGTGTGATGGTCCTTGGTCCAATTCTTAGTACCAACAATCAAAAACTAAGATGTATTTGACTAAAGGGGGATAAAAATGTGTATTGACTTTGATCGACTGTTTATTTCCTAAAAACTTCACACAAAATATTAAGAAAGGGACTTCAGTGTTGGAACATGCATAAACGACCAGTTAGGAAGTTAGAAACTTTGGCTTTTAAAAGTCTTAGATATGTTATGCCTAAAATTCATGTGTGATACGGAGCTCGCACATTCATTCAATTCACTCTTTTTGACCATCCTTTGATATACTATGCCAAATGATAATGAGGAATATGGTATAAAACTTCTGAACTCTTCTAATTTCTTTTTTTATTATTATTATATTTGTCTCAGCCTGCCCTAGTGGCAGGGCTGGCACAGCATGTGGTGCTGGGGATTGAATCACGGTCCCTGCTGTTGCCTAAGCTTGCCTAAGCAGGTGCTTTAGACCACTGAACCATCTCGCCAGCCCCCTGAATTCTACTAATTTCAAGAGAAGTAATGAGATGTAAATCAGCTTCAAAACAAACCAAACTGTCCAAAATATGCACTGAGCAAAGGAAGTGGAAGGAATAAAATACTTCTGCTTATCTACAGTTTTTTTTTAAAGAGTTTTATAAGATATAAATCCCATTTTAGTATCAGAATTAGCCGCACTGCTGGATTAAAGCAAGGAGGTGGCATAAAAGGGAGACTCCACCCTCATCCCAAGTGATTTGACCATTGACTTCCATCAAAGCTTTCTTTTGTTTTATCTCACAAGACTTGTTAGGGAAATATAGTTCTTGCATTCTATCATGATTGCCAGAAAATGTGCCACGAGTCACGTACCCAGCTGAGTCTTATTATTTCTCCATTTGTGGTTTAATTACATTTCTAAAGATGAGAGCTCATTCCTGTAAAAAGAAATCTTTTATGAAAGAAGTAAAGGAAATAAATGGGGAAAGAAAAGAGCAACAGGCACCAACAAAGGTTGTTTTCTTTGCATCACTCTTTAGAAGAATTTAAAAATATTTGAGGCCCGAGGTAGTGTGGAACAACCAAAATCAGACAGGCCCCTTCTTGTGTAAGATCCCTTAATTATGCATATTTCCCTCTTGAGAATCTCTGTTGTTTCTCACAGCTATAATACTAGAACCCTCCCAGTTCTGCATAGATGCTCTCATTTTTAGATATTTATTTTTGGTGCCTGAGCCTGTTAGCCCTGATTGTCTCCCTGTGCCTCCCTGAAGTTCTGAGTTTCCTGGTGATCAAGGTCCAAGTGAACCTGAAGGAGTTAGAAGCCCACATGCTGAGGTGCTTTCCTGGACCATGTAGGACTTAGGGAACCAGAAGCCAGCGACAAGTCAGATGTTGGAGGCAGGTAGGAAATAGAGCAGAAAAGAAGGTACAAACAGATAAAAGGAGAGTCTCTCCTTCCTAAGTAAAAACCACAACATTGGCTAATTAAAATTTACATAGTCCTTACATTTTAGCAGATAAATGTTGATTCTTACTCAATTTTCACTTTAATAGAAAAATCAAAATGAGTGAATAATTGAATGTTCTATTAGTCAGTTTTTTGTTGCTGTGACCAATGTTCCTGAGGCATGCACAATGTAAAGGAAGGAATGACTTACGTTGGCTCATGGTTTCAGGAGGGTCAGTCCATGGCCTGCTGGTTCCAAGGTAGGAACAGCATGGACAAGTAGAGCTATAAGCTTGAGAGTGGCTGGGATGCAGCACACAGGGGCAGGACACCAGAGAGGAAGGAAACGGGGAGCAGAGAGCACTGAGCCCACAGGTGCTCCTCCAGCCAAGGGAAGCTTACACCAAGCTTAGTGGTCACAAGTGCATGCTAGCTTATGAGTTCTCATCTGGTAGACTTCAGACTGAGAAATTACTACTGCAATTCTAAGTATTTTTGTTTTTGTGGAACCAGTGTTCAAACTCATGACCTTGCACTTGCCAGTCAGGCACTTGTGCCATGGAACTATCTCCTAGGCCCAAGGATTCTAAGTTATTAACCAGAGTTTAATATCTTTTATACTGAGAAAACCCTAAAAACATCATAGGCAAACAATTTCTACTTAGATGTCAACATTTATGAAGCTACCTACATGTTATACTAGGCTTAGCCATCCAGCAGTAAACCACTGACATTGCTTCTCCCCTCCTGAAGCCTTCTGTTCAGGAATAAATGTAGAGATTGAAGCTGATTTGTAGAAGCTAAGATGATCATAGACTTTCTCCCATGAAATCAAATTCCTTGTTGTCAATAAACTTAAATTAGGGAAATAAATGAGAAGAAATGATCCACATATGCATCTTACATGATGATTTAGAATTTAATCTAGCAATCTTTGAATCAAATGTAGACATTAAATAATACCTAATAGTAATACAAAAGCACGTATCATTAATAATGTCAATTATGTATGAGAAAACTGATTTTGAGGGATATGTCAGACTAACCTGGGCCCCAGGTGGACCATCTATGAAACACTTGGGGATTATAGAAGCCTCTGCTGCCACATCCTTTATCCCTCTGTAACACTAGTATCACTCAAAGTGACAGGATAAAAGGTCGCACAGAGTCAATCCTTTCTGATGTGCACAAAAAATTCTGAAATCCAATCTTCACAGGTCCTGTTAAAGTAAAGCATTTTATCTTTGTGTGAATTGATATTTGGTTTCTTGGATCTAGCAATAACACAAGAGAAAAGTATGGAATATGCTAATGAATGTCATGGAGGCAAAGCCTCTGGTAACAGAATCTCAAGAGTATTATGAGTTGTGTGTTGACATCAAGGACTTATTATCTTCTTGTTTTGCTAACTGTGAGGAATGGGATTAGAACAACATATACGAAACTACAAATCACTGATGTACACCAAAGTGCATTAAGTACATTTTTCTCTATAGATGTCCAAATGCTAACTAGGGGACCAAGAAGTAAATCTCAGCATCCATATACATTTTGTTAAGCACAAAAATGCTGTTAGAACCAAGGAGAAATCTGAAAATTCTCAGAATACCAATAAATAAATTAAATATGCTCAAAAGCTCAGTACTGAATTGCTCTAGACTTAGTTCATAGTCTCTATATAGTTCTTAAATATTTTGGCGTAGAAATCTTATGTGGGGCCAGACAGATAGCTCAGCAGACTAAAGTGCCTGCTTAGGCAGACCTGGATTCGATCCCTGGTGTGACATGTCAGCCCCACCCCCAGGGCACACTGAGAGGGCAAATGAAACTGGGCTTGGTGGTGCACATCTGTAATCCCAGCACTTGGGAGGGTGAAAATAGAAGGATCACTATGATTTGTAGCGGCGTAGTGAGACCCTATAGACACTGGACTAAATACACAGAAAGAAAGAAAGAAAGAAAGAAAGAAAGAAAGAAAGAAAGAAAGAAAGAAAGAAAAGGAGAGAGAAAAAATCCTTTGTAGTCATTCTTTTCCCACAGTGAGTGATACGGGATTTATCTTTTTTTCTTCTTCTTTTAACAGTTTTGACTCTAGGTGTACTACAGCCAGCCAGGGTGGGATTATGGGGCATTAGAAATGCAGTCTCTGATCTCATCCAGACCTATTGAAACAACATCTGTACTTTAAACCTAATTATTCATTTATTATACACTTTATAAAAGATATCTAACATAATTTTGCCACTTAAGTGTGTACAATTCAGTCCTGTTGAGTGCATTCACATCATTATCCCACCTTTATCTTTCTGAAGATCATTTTCCTCTTCTCAAACAGAAGGTCTCCATCACCTTCGTGTGCCTAGTCCCTGTCTACCACCACTTCACTTTCTATCTTGAAGTTCTGACTGCACTAGGTACCTCGTTACAAGTGGCACCATACATGTTTCTTTTTTATATCTGACTTATTTTGCCTAGCATAACAGCCTCATCTATACTGAAGCATGTGTCAGAATGTCACTTGTCTCTAAGGCTAACTAATGCTCCAGGATGCAGAGGAGGTTCATTTCTTTACTCACTCACCAGTCAATGGGCTTTGAGTTAATTTTCTTTTGGCCTTGTGACTGATATTGCTCTGAACCCTGGTATATAAGGAACACAGTTGTTTATGACATGACCCCAGGTGATTTAAAGCTCAACCAAAAATTAGGCAAAAATTATTTAAGAGCATTGGCTATAGTTATTTCAGTAAAATGATTTGGAAACCCAATATGATTTGATCTTTTATAGAGATTATCAAGTGCTGATGGGTAGAGTACATATTTGTAGAACACAAAATATATGCCAAGTAGTATGAAGAATACATATACTATAGTGTATTGTATTGGTTAATATGTCATCTTTGTGTACCATTTGTTCAAATACTTTAAATCTCTGTAGGGAAAGAACTACTGAAATTAGGTAGACCATACATACATGCAAGCATTATATATTAACTGAATCCAATTTTAAGTGGTCCTTTATTTGGACAGGAGCTGTAAAAAAGCTCT
>PVKN010035075.1:0-11704 GCA_004027915.1 Capromys pilorides
AGGAGCATGAGAAGAGGTGTTGGAGTGTTGACTTTAATTTGATGGATCCCAAACTTTTGGCTTCAGGTTCTGATGATGCAAAAGGTACCATGTGAATCTCTTTCTTAGCACCTCTTCTCCCTACCACCAACTCGTTTTTTGGGGAGAGGTATATTTACTGAAATTCATTGCAGACCTTCCTGATTACTGATTGTTCCAGAGATAATAAGCCTAGGCTTTAGTTTTTCTTTTTCAAGTGAAGGAAAAAATGAGTCTCTTGTTTCCTCATTATAATGATATTTGCTGGATTTGTGCCGCAAAGTGACACTGAAGAGTTGCTGCCATCTTATAGCTAGATCTATTAGTTGCATTATTAGGTGACCTTCTTTTCATGAATGCTTTGACATTTTTACATTTTAAATTCCATTCAATTTCTAGCATGTACTAAAATCTGTTAATGATGTGTATATTTCTTTTTTAAAAAAAAAAAAAATTATGTATTTGATACAGGGTCTCACTAGGCAGCTGCAACTCACCGTGATCCTCCTGTTTTCAGCCTCCCCAGTGCTGGGATCACAGTGAGTGCTACCTCACTGGGTCTCGGTGGCTCAGCACAAGGCCAGCACCTGTGCACATGCGGTACCGGGGGTTGAACCCTTGTCCCTGTGCTTTCCTAAGCAGGCATTTCGTCCACCGGGCTATCTTACTAGCCTTTAATGTTTATATTTCTGTATCCCTTCCTTTTTTACTCTCTCCTTTCCTCCTGCTTCCTTTTTTCCTTTATTTTTTTATTTTTTTACTTTGATGGTTGCTTGAACGTGCTAAGCAAATGCTCTACCATGAGGTACAATCTTTAGCCCTCCATTTGGCCAGTTTAAATGGCTTCCTATTTTTCTTGTTAATTATTCTGTGCTATCTGTTGTTTCCTATTAGTCTTAATACCTTGTTTTAATCTGATCTTCTCACTATTGCATTTATAAAGCCCTGTGAATGGCTTTCTTTACTGGAGTAGTAAGTAAACTTAATTTATTTGTCCTTTCATTTTCTTTGTGTAACTTCCCATCTTCCTCCTACCTTAGGCTCCGTGTGCTCTACTCCTACCTTGTTTAATTTTTTTTGTGGAACTGCCATTCTGTTTTCTACTCAGTTTAATAGTCTCAACACTAATGGCTATAGTGCCTAAGTGTTGTATTCTCTCCATGTTCTTGGGAACACTTGCTTTTGCCCTTCTTTTTTCTTTACATATTTCTATAAAATATGGAGAAACAACTTATTTTGCTTTTGATTTCCTTTTCTCATTACTGTATTTGGTGATGTTAGATATGTCTTTTATGTCTATATTGGCCCATCATATATCTTCTTTAAAGGATTATCTATTTAGTTTGCATGTGTTACTTGAGTTTGATTTCAGTTTTCAGCTATGGAACTTTTTTTTTCCTGTATTTAGGAAAAGGGTCTATAGGGTCTCACTACATAGACTGAATTCTTAGTGATTCTCCCATTTTCAGCCTCCCAAGTGCTGGAATTACAGGTGCGTGCCACCACGCCCAGTCTCAATTGCCCTCTCAGGGCGCCCTGGGGGCGGGACAGGCACAGCATGCTGGAGATGGAACCCCAGCCACTGCATTTTGCCTATGTAAGTGCTTTAGTCTGCTGAATTGTCAGGCCAGCCCTTATTATGAGCTTCTGTTTATTTTTGGATATTAAACCACTTATCACATAGGTGATTTGCAAATGTTGTCTCCCCTTCTATGTGTTGCCTTTTTACTGTTGATAGTAGTGTTTGATACATAGATTTTGGGTTTAGGGGGATGGGATTTTATTGATTTTTGTTGTTGTTATTGTTGAAGTCAATTTTACTTATTTTCTTTTTGTTAATTCCTTTGGTGTCATATCTGAGGAGTCTGCTAAATCCATTGTCATGAAGCTTTTTTCCTGTGTTTTCTTCTCTGAGCTTTTATGTCTCTTATCCATTTAAATTTTGTTATGTGGTGTAAGAATGCAACTTCATTCTTTTACACTTAGAGGTATTCAGCTTTCTCAGAATCACATATTGAAGTCTGTCATTACCCCCACTGTTAGAAATCGCTGCATTCTACATGCAACAGTTTATCTCTGGATTTTTTTTTTTCCCCCCATTGGTTTCTGTGTAAGCCTTTTTGCTATTTTAGAATGCAAGAGTATTGGCCTTTCATGCTTTTCTTTTTGTAGATTGTTTTGGCTATGTGGAGTCCCTTAAGATTTTGCATGCATATTTTAAATCTACTTTTATAAAATATGCCTTTGGGATTTTAGTAGGGATTATACTGATGCTTCAGTGATTTTTGTTGTTGTTGTTGTTGTTCGTTACTATTTCATGTTTTGTTCCTGGATCAAATTTTCATTTTTAGTGTTTTTATTTATTATTTATTTATTAATTTATTTTTGGTGGGACCGGGGTTCAAACTCACAACCTTGCACTTGCCGGGCTAGCTTTTGTGCCATGGAGCTATCTCCCCAGCTCCCTTTTTTAGTATCTTTAAATTAAAGTTTGTATCACTGATTTGATATTTTCTCTTTTCTAAACATTTTTGTTATACATTTCCCTTTAAGCTCTAAGTAGATCCCACAAATGTGAGTGTATTGTATTTGCTTTTCCTTTCAGTTTGAAATTATGTAAAATTTTGAAATTTCTCTGTGACTCTTGTTCAGCTATGGATCATTTATGTATTTAAAATGTCTGACTAGCGGAGTATATCAAACTTGTTATGGTGTTTTCTGATTTTGTGTGCCCTGATGTCTTCATCATCTTACTGATTAAGACATGAACATTGAAGTCCAGTTGTCCCTGTTGAGTTGTCTTTGTAGTTATTCTGTGCCTCACTGCCTCACTTGTTTTGAAGCTTTCTTGTTAGGAGTATAAACATTTTTGAGGCTTCTTATGTGTTGGTGACTTGACCTTATCATTGTGTAGTTTCAGCCTTTCTTTATCCTTTCCTGAAAACTGTTTTCTTTCCTGAAAACTATTTTGTTAGATACTCATCACCAGTAGCCGGCCCCCACCCCTCCTTTCTTTTGCAGTACCAGAGATTGAACCCAGGACCTGCTCTTGCTAGGCAAGTGCTTACTCTACTGAGCTATCTCTTCACCCCAGTAGTCTCTTTTCTGTTGAGATTCAAAGTATCCTGTTGTATTTTGTAGGCCTCATGCAGTGTCTTTTTTCATGTCAGCATTCTTTCTCCTCTTCAGATTGTGTAATTTCTATTGTTGTGTGTTTTAGTTCTTTATACGTTTTCATTTTTCATATCTGTTTTGCTAAAAACTTTTTTAGGCTTATTATCTTAATTTATTAAGAAAAGTACTTAACTGAAATACTAGGGATTCAAACAAGGGCGTTGCCATATTCTTCTGGTCCTTTTTAAAAATAAATCCTGTATCTTTCCTAAGTATTTCTCCTGTTTATTAATTTTAAGTGTATTTATTTTAATTTGATAGAGCATGGTCACAGTAATGGTTTAAAATCTGTTTCCTAGAGCTGGGGAGATAGCTTGGAGAATAAGCGCTTGCCTGGCAAATGCAAGGATCTAAGTTCAATCCCCAGTTCCACCAAAAAATAAAAAATAAATAAAATAAATAAATCTGTTTCATCCAGTATTTTTGGATCTACCACCTAAATTTTATAATTGACCTCTGTTAATATAATTGACCTCTTTTTCTGATATGATTGTACTAATAATTTCCATCATATTTTTAAAGCAGTTAATGTTTAGAATTTTTACTTTGGTAACTCTGAATGCTGATATCTGCAATCCCATGTGTACTACAAAAGAATACCTCTCATCTTGGTCTTCTAAATGTGCATCACTTTTAATGTCTTTACCAATTATTATTATACTCCTTAAAATAAAGTTTTAAGGGCCAGCCAGATAGCTTAGTGGACAAAAATGCCTGCTTAGGCAGAGTGCATTGGCCAGGGTTTAATCCCTGGCATACCATGCCAGCTACACCCCTGAGGCACGCTGAGTTGGCAATTGAAACTGAGCGTGGTTGTACACACTTGTAATCCCAGAATTTGGGAGGCGGAAAACAGGAGAGTCACTAGGAGTCCGATCTACGTAGTGAGACCCTATAGACCCTGTAGACCCTGTCCTAAATGTGGGGAGTGGGAGTGGGGCAAATAAAATGAAATAAATTTTTAAGGTAAAGAAAAGACAGTAAGTTTTATTGAAAGCAAACATTGACATTCAATTATTTGTCCAGTCTCGCACAGTTATATCTGTTAATCTGAGCAATAAACTTCATGATACAAATAGGTAAGATCACAACCGTTGTTAATTTGCTATTATTTAAAAAATCTGTAACATGTATTGTTCTATTACCCTGTTTCTGTCTTTGTTTCTGCTATTTGCTTTTATTTTTATTCTTCAAAATATAATAAAATTTTAAAAATACATTTTTCTTTTTTCTTAATTTTTTTTTATCTTTTAAAGAGACTTCAGGGGCCAGGGAGATAAGATAGCTCTGTGGCACAAGTGTCTGCCTGGCAATTGCAAGGTTGTGAGTTTGAATCCTAGTACCACAACGAATAAATAAATAAATAAATAAATAAGCAAACAAACCACTCGAAATCTCACTCTTGTGGCCGGCAAGATGGTTGAGTGGTCTAAAGCGCCTGACTAGGAAAGCGTATGCAACCACAGAGACCACAGTTTGATCCTTGGCACCACATGTTGCGCCATCCCCATCCCCCATTAGCAGAAACCAGGTGTGGTGGAGCACACCTATACTCCCAGCACTTGGGAGGCTGCTGAGGCAGCAGGATTGGTGTGAGTTCGAGACAAGGCTGGGCTACAAAAGTGAGCTCAAGGCCAGCCGGAAAATACATAGCGAGACCCTATCTCAAAAAGACTAAATAAATACATACATAAATTAAAATTTAAAAACAGACTACAAAGTAGAATAGAATAAAAATTACAAGTTATAGAGAATGTCACTTAACAAGTTAATATGCATTTCACAGTATTTGTTGTAACACATAGTGTCATCTTCTGGCCAGTTATTCATATTAGCAGATCTATGCATGCGAAGTTGGAAGAAGAAAGAAAAGTATAAGAAATTAAGAGAAAAAAGGAGATGAAGCAAATGAAAGCATGAATTGCTGCTTTCCATAGACCAGCAGAAATGCACTGTCCAGCGATGCAAACCTTCCTGCTTACGTAGATAGCTCTCTTTTCCTCACAGCTTAGTAACTCATAAAATTGTTTTGGTTTACTTTTTCTAAACTAATGGAGCTGCTAGTCTTTTGTGATACTAAAAATTGTCTTTTTCTTTGCAAATTCTTTTCATGTTTTTTATACACTGAACAGTTTTAGAATTCTATTTTAACCACTCGATATTGCATTGTAAAATGATCCATTTTGTGCTTCTTAGAAATGTTTTGATTTTGTTTTAACAATTAGCTTAAATTTTTATTTGTTTTTAATCTTGTATTTATTTACTTGGTACAGGGTCTCGTTACACAGCTTGCACTCTTAATGATCCTCCTATCTCAGCCTCCCTAGTGCTGGAATTATAGGCATGTGACAACATGCCCAGTTTTGGGGGCAGGTGGTACTGGGGATCGAGCTTGGGTACTTGCGCTTGTCAAGGAGGTGCTTGGCAAGACTGCGGTGCTCATCTCCCTACCCCATTCTAGTTAATAGTCTTTCCAAGAAGTAGCTGGCAGTATTTTTTTATCCTGTTTGATATTGTCTCCTCAATCTACTGATTGTTTCTGCTGCAGCATAGAATCTTTTAAATTTGCTGTGGTCCCATTTGATTTTTTTTTTTTTTAGGGGAGGATCTTTATTTATTATTTTTTAATATTTATTTTTACTTACTTTTAATATAAAACAATGCATGTGGTACATATCGTCAAACTAAGAATAGCAAATTAACAGTAGTTGTTGCAGTTTATTGCAATTTGTTGGTTTTTGCATTGGGAATTCTGTTCAGAAAGTCCTTGCCTCACCCTGTGCCTTCAAGAGCTTTACCAGTTTTCTTTTCCAACAGGTTGTTTCTTTTAACTTTAGGTCTCTGATCCATGTTGGTGTTATTTTAGTACATGACGGGAGGCGGGGTGGTTTCGAGTCCATCCTCTGCATCTGCACAGCCAGCTTTCCTAGCACCATTTATTGTAAGATGCTGTCTTTCCTCCAGTGCATGCTTTTGGCCCCTTTGGCAAAGGTCAGATGACTGAATGAGCTTGAGCTTTCTGTGTTCTCCATTCTGCTCTTTTGATGCATATGACTGTTCTTATGCCAGTATCATGTTTCTGTTGTTATTCTTGTTTTTATTTTTTGTTAATATATCTCTGCAGTACATAGTGATTACACACCTTGTGGGAAGTTGGCACATTTACAGGATACATTTAGTTCTTTCTTTCTCCTCTCTCTTCTCCATCTCCTGATCACCTTCCCACTTGAAAAAGATCTCCCTACTTTCTGCTATCTTTTATTTTTCTCTCTATTTGTTTTACATTTTCATGTGATTAAAAGTGGTGTGATATTTGAGCTTATGTCTTACTTATTTCACTTAACATTATGGTCTAAGTTCATCCTTCATTATAACAGAGTAATGCTCAATTGTTTAAAACAACACTAAGATTCCATCTTACTGTCATCAGGAATCCCATAATACAAAATGCTGACAATGCTGTGCAGGTGAAAGGAAACCTTTTACACTGTTGATGAAAATGCAAACTAATACAACTATGTTGTTTTTAATCACTATAGTTTTGCAATATAATTTGAAATCCAGGATTGTAATACCTCCTTTCCTCGTTTCCTAGTTTTGCTTTTACTATTCTGGGTCTTTCCTGGTTCCATATGAGTATTAGGATTGTTTTGTCAGGCTGGGGAGATAACTCAGTGGCATAAGTGCCTGCCTGCCAAGCACAAGGTCCCAAGTTTGATCCCCAGTACTGCCAAAAAAAAAGAAAAAAAAGAGGAAGGATTGTTTTCTCTAGTTCTGTAAGGAATGTTGTTGCTGCATTGAGATTGCATTAAATACATATTTTAGTTCTGAAAGAGTGGCCATTTTTCTTAAAGTTACACAGGATATCTTTTCATTTTTTGGATGTCTTCTGTAATTGTTTTTCAGAGTACTATAGTTGATATTATATAGATTATTTCATTTCCTTTGTTAATTACTAAGTATTTAATTTTTCTTGAACTTACTGTGAGCAGTATTATTTTCCTAATTTCTTTTTAGGTAGGTTCATTATTGATGTACAGGAAAGGCCGGCCAAATAGCTCAGTGGATTAAAGTGCCTGCAAGAGAGGCCAGGGGTTCAATCCCCAGGCCTGCCATGCTGGCCCTGCACCCAGACATGCTGAGAAGGCAATTGAGACTGGGCATGGTGGTGCACTCCTGTAATCCCAGTTCTTGGGAGGCTCTAAACAAGTGGATCACTACAAATCTGATCTAGTAGTGATATCCTGAACACCCTATAGACCTTTCCCTAAAGTACAAAAAAGAAAAAAAAATATTGATGTACAGGAACACTGTTGATTTTTATTTTGTAGCCTGCTACACACTGGTGAATTTTTTGAGCTATTCTAGGAGCCTCTCTGTGGCTTTTTTTTTTTTTTTTTTTTCTTCATCTTCTGTGGATCTTTATGGAGTGCTGGAATTATAGGCATGAACCAATATATCCAGTTTGCAATTTTAATCCTTTTCTTTTTTTCAGTGTATTTAGTACAGGGTCTACAGGGACTCACTATATAGATTAGACTCCTAGTAAATCACTTTTTTTTTTTTTTTTATCTTTTTCAGACAGGGTCTCGCTATGCAGTTCAGGCTTGCCTTGACCTCACTTTTGTAGCTCAGTCTGGTCTCGAACTCACACTAATCCTCCTGCCGCAGCCTCCCAAGTGCTGGGATTACAGGCATGCGCCACCACACCTGGCTGTGAATCATTACTTGTGTGGTTTTTTGTTTTTTACTTTCAATCTAAAGTTTATTTTCTTTCTTTCTTTCTTTCTTTCTTTCTTTTTTTTTTTGCGGGACCAGGGTTCAAACTCACGATCTTGCACTTGCCAGGCAAGCAATTGTGCCACAGAGCTATCTCCCTGGCCTCTTTAAAGTTTCTTATTTTCAAGATAGTTATTTTTTGATAAAATTTTTTATTAACATTAATTTTTAAATAGCAAATCTATGTCCACATATAAACATCAAGCACGCATCAAATTCAACTCCCTCTTCCACCCCCCCCACCCCCCCCACCCCGCCTTTGGAACTTCTTGGTACAGTTTAGGTGCCCCGCGATGAGCACATTCTTATGGGGAATTTGTGTCTGCACGCGGTGAATGAATCTTGCTCGCTCTTAATTTTCTTTTCTCAGGTCCCACAGCCTCTTTTCACACGCCCTCCCTTCCCCTCCCCTCCCCTTAACAAAGCTCTTTATCCTTCTTTCCTTTCCACCCTTGCAGTCCCCTCCGCCTCCCCAGCTCCTTTTCCCTTGGAACAGCCTCTTCCTGTCCCACACTATCTGCCCTGCGTTTGCGTTCTTAGTTACGTCTTCAGTTTCTGGCCCCAGAGTGATAACGCGGTGTTGACGCCGGTGTCTGATTGGTTTCATTTATGAACATGGTCTCCAGGTGCATGCGTTTAGCTGTCGACATCCCAATTTTATCTTTCTTATGGGTGGGCAATAGATACTTCTTTATATTAAAAAACAAACAAACAAAAACCATCTTTTTCTTTTTTAAATGACTCCTCAGTTAATGGGTGTTTGGGCTGCTTGTAAGATGCAGCTATGGCGCGCCTTCCCTGTTCTTTTCGGCTTGGTGAGGCGGGCATTGCTCTTCCAAGGAGTGAGGTGTTCCACTTCTCCTTTCCTTGGTGACTTTATGCTGGGCATGCACTTTCCTTAGGCAACTGAGACTTGCCGCACGCTGTCATTCTAGCTCATGTCATGTTTTAAATTTTATGCAAATGATATCGAAACGAACTCGGTTCTAGTTTTTAAAATCCACTCAGGAGGCTTTTTTTTTTTTTTTTTTTTTTTTTAAATTATGGCCGGCTCAGCCTGCCCTGGGGATGGGGCTGGCGCAGCATGTGGTGCTGGGGATCGAACTCCGGTCCCTGCGGTTGCCTAAGCTTTCCTAAGCAGGCACTTTAGACAGCTGAACCATGTTGCCGGCCCCTCAGGAGGCTTTTATAGATACGCAGATGCAACCAGAAAGCATACTCAGGAGTGAAATCAATCAGACCCACATTCCTAAACATCACAGTGTATTCCTGGTATAAGAATCTGAAAGAGGGCTGGTGAGATAGCCCAGTGGTCTAAAGTGCCTGGAAAGCTTAGGCAACAACAGGGAATGTGGTTCGATCCCCAGTACCACATGCTGAGCCAGCCTCACCCCCAGGGCAGGCTGAGCCAGCCATAACATGAATGAATAAATAAATAAAGTTAAAAAAAAAAAAGAAGAACCTGAAAGAATACATAAAATCTGAAAGGTACAACAGTAGCCATGAGGGAAAGGAGAAAAGATATGGAAACAAGAAAGGGGAAAACTGTATAAGCATATACCCAGGACAGCTGAGATAACTGGGCTACTAATTTCTATTAGTTTTTTAAACGTAGTAGTCACTTTAAAATTTATCCTTTGGAGCCAGTGACATAACTCAGTGGACGAAGTGCTTCCTTTGACAATAACAGGAACGATGGTTTGTTCTCAGTCCCATGTGCCGCACTGCCCCTCACCCCCCACCCAAGCACACTGAGATGGGGACCGAGACTAGGTGTGGTGGCGCACATCTGTAATCCTAGCACTGGGGAGGCTGAAACCAGAAGGATCAGTCCGAGTCTGAGCTGCGTAGTGAGACCCTATACCAAGTACATAAATGAAAAAAAATTTATACTTTGCCTAATTCTGTATGTTAATATCTGTAATCTAAGCAACTACATTGAAGATAGCCATGTGCAGTATAACAACCATGGTTGAATAATTTTCATCTTATTCTTTTAAATGTGTACCATCTCTAATGTCTCATCTGTTATTATTATAATACTCTCTTTAAAGTAAATTAAAAGAGCTGGCCAGATAGCTCAGAGGATTAAAGCACCTGCTTAGGCAGAGGGCAGCAGCCAGGTTTCATCCCTGGGGTGCTGTGCCAGCCTGGCCAGGCCCCCGGGGTGCACTGGGATGGGATTGAGACTGGACATGGTGGCGCACACCTTCCCAGTGCTTGGGAAGCTGAAAATAGGAGGATCACTAGGAGTCTGATCTACATAGTGAGACCTTGTAGACCCTGCCCTCTCCCGCAAACACTTTTGATGGGCGTTTTCCACCCTCATCAGAAGCATTCTTCCTTCGGTCCCAGGGATGGCACTGGTGTGTTGCTCATGTCAGGCAAGAGCTCTGCTACTGAGCCTCACTAGGGCTCACCCCTTCTGATTACATTATTTGTGGGATCAGTGCTTTTGGCAGGGGATAGCTCCCCTCTGGGGGTGTCAGCTTCTGGTGTCTTGTGGGAGAGCAGGCAGGTGGTCCACAGTTCTACAGCCAGCAGGATTCATCTGCAGGGCTGGGAATGGTAGGTCTACAATGTCCATAAGTGGGCTGGAGAGTCTCAAGTGTGGGGTGGGAAGTAGGGAAGCCAAGCTCAGGAAGATGCATGAGATATGTTTATGCACCAGCTCCTGAAGTCAGAGTCGTAACAGCCATATATCACCGACATGTGCTGTGTGGTCCTGCACCTCCATCCTTCTGCGACGCAGATGGCCTGGCTCTACTGCAGTTATTTATCTGATCCGCTGTTGCCGTAGGCTCGCATCTCTCGGAGTGTATATTTAACTCATGGCATGGCACTGGATGGTTTTCAGATATTTATCTATGTTAGGGCCACACGTTTACTTTAGTGATGGGATTTTACCTAGGAATCTTCTGGAAAGCTCTCTTTGTTTGTGGTGCTGCCAGGCCCTCTAAGGTAGTTATTTTATTAAACATTCAATTTAAACAGTTTTTGATCCTAGTAAATCAGAATTTTTAAATTGGTACAAAAAGATATCTGTATGAACAAGCAAACTTTCCAAAGTATAGAAACATTTAATGTCTTACTTAGTTCTTTTGTTTTTGTCTCTCCTTTAGTGAAGTTGTGGTCTACCAACTTAGACAATTCAGTGGCAAGCATCGAGGCCAAGGCTAATGTGTGCTGTGTGAAGTTCAGCCCCTCCTCCAGATATCATTTGGCTTTTGGCTGTGCAGGTAAAAATGAAAGCATGTTTGTCTTTCGATATTGGTTCAGTATTGTCTAGAAGAGCATTTAAAAATGAATACCTACTTTTGTAACCTAAAATTGTGTGTACATTATTGGACAGAGTTACACATGTACCTTCATTACTCATTTAATGCCATGCTTTAATTCCATTACTCTGTCACTTATGTTCTACCTACATAGAGATAGATTCGTTTTTCTTCTAAGTGCATGTATGAACTAACGCTTTTTGCTTGTTCACAAATTTCACAAATGCTTAAACAAGCTATGTTGTGTAGGCACAGGAATTTCTTTTAGGAGAACCTGTTCTTTCAGCAGCTAGGAAGATAAATCACATGTCGACCCTAGTCTTAATTGTTTATCTTCTCTAATATTTTTCTCCTTGATTATTTATTAAAACAGTAACTACTTGTAGTTTAATGTAATATTTCTATTGTGAAATCTTGATTCTTCTCAAAAATATTACCAGGTTCCTAGACAAGTC
>PVKN010035076.1:0-11678 GCA_004027915.1 Capromys pilorides
TTTTTTTCAATTCTCAGTTTCATGTTCTAATGTGATAAATACCAATTCTTAAAATCCTCGTAATCTAAAGTTCCTTGGGCATCCTTCGTAGTATATAAGAATCTACAGGGATTCTGAGCTAAGCAGATGTGAGAACCACCACTGAAGACACATCGCAATGTTCTCTCTGGCCTGGTTTCCTTGCCCACAGCTTCACTGCTCAGTGTAGTTAGCAGATTTTTTACTTCAGTCCCAGTGTGGTCACTTATGTTCTCTGGACCCGCATGGTCATAATCATAGCCATACACACCAGAACACAAACTTCCAAAAGTAATTTTAAATTAATAATAAATTGATACTACAATTTATGAATGGGCCCTTTCAAACTGGTGTATACTGTGTCTTTCAGTAGCAACCATGCTATGAATTGAGGCTGATCTTGCCACTTTCACATTATAGATGAGGAAACTTAACTGAAGTGTTTGTGCACCTTGTCCAGGTCCCCAGGTTGTGAACTGCAGAGCCAGACAGTAGCTAAGGGCTTCTCCTCCCATGGTCTGAGCTCTGAAACGGCTATGCTGTGTCACTCGCTGCTACAATAAGCTTTGCATGGCTCGGTGCTAGAGATAGGTGGCTGTCCGGCTGCTTCTAAGCTCTCACAGAGCACACATCAGGGTGACGTTGAATTACCACCTTCACCTTCGTACATGAAGAACAGCGTCTTACGCTATGAAGATTTGGTTCCAGTGCCTCCTTTTGCTATATTTCAGCAGTTCAGATGGCAATGCAGCCGCTAGTCACCCGCCATATGATAACTGTCTATGATAACTACACGTTCCAGTGACCAACTTGACTGGGGGTCAAGCCCTTTCTAGCGTGTTCATACTGCAGAATAAACAATATCTTTCCTCAGTATCTTTACTGTGTTGTCCTTGCACTTCTTTTTAAAGGATTTCCCACACAGCTCTAAACTTGCAGTCTCTCTTCCTTTTTTAGAACTTATTTTAGGGCCTGGTAAGATAGCTCAGCAATCTAAAACACTTGCTTAGGCAAGCTTAGGCAAACTTAGGCAAGCCCAGGGACCGTGGTTCAATCCCCAGCAACACATGCCATGCCAGCCCAGCCCCTAGGGTAGGCTAAGCTGACCACACACACACACACACACACACACACACATAAAATAATAATAATAATAACAATAATTTTATTGGTACCTATTTATGCTACATAATCACATGCATCATAAGGAATTTATACCAGTACCTAATATATCTTATTTTCCCCATTCCTCTCCCCTCTCCAACCCTTCTTCTCTTGCCCACTTGCAAAGCTCTGTTTCCATTGTTTTTCTTCCTTTTTCTTGCTCCCACTCCCTCCCTTCTATCCTTTCCCTTGTTCTCCTTCCCACTGTTTGAGTATTTTCTCCCAATTTCCCAATATCTACCCTCTATTTTGCTCCTGATTTACTGTTTGGGTTTCTTACATGAGAAGCAATGAAATATTTAAACATATGTTTCCAATTTAGTTCACTTAAAATCATGTTCTTAAGATGTAGCCATGTACTTTTAAATATCTCAAGTTTATCCTTCTTTACAGCAGAGTAGTACTTCACCATATATAAAAGCTGCGTCCCCTTTCATTGGTTCCTGAACATTTGGACTGTTTCCAGGATTCAGCTGTTATAAATCATGCTGCTATAAACATAGATGAACATGTCCTGCTGTGATAGGATGCTTTTCATTCTTTCAGGAATATACCAAGATGGGGAACACCTGGGTCAAATGGAATCTCTCTCTAGCTTTCGTTTTTTTTGAAAAATCTCCATACCAATTTTCTCAGTGCCTTTATCAGTTTAGACTCCCGTCAACAGCGGGGAAGGGTTCCTTCTTCCCCACAGCCTCTCCAGTCTTTGTTATTGGTTGCTTTCTTGGTGGTGGGCATTCTTTCTGGAGTGAGGGGGAATCTCAGCATTGTCTTCATTTGCATTTCATGAATGATCAGTGATGTCCTCTCTTCCTTTTATTGCATTCAGCGTGAAGCTGGGTAGTCTGTCCCTTCCAGTCTTGCCCAGAAAGACTCTAAGTGTCACTTAAGCGGATGGCTTAAGATCCATAGATCAATCAGTGTGTCTGACCTCACTGGTAACGTAGTGTCTTTAGCCATTTGAGTCACAGTTCTTACTCAACAATTCTTATTTAGTAAGAACTTGCTTAGATGCTAGGGATGGTGTCGCATACCTATAATGAGATCACTCTGGAAAGCAGTGATGGAAGGATTAAAGTTTAAGCCCAGCTTTAGCAATCTAACAACTTAGTGAGACTCTGTCTCAAAAAGGCTTGGGGATGTAGCTCAGCATGGAGGCCCCTAGGTCCATTGCTTAGTGCAGAAAAAAGAAATTTATTCGTATTTAGTGCTGGCAGTGCGGCTCAGTGGTAGGGCATGTGCAAAAAATCCCCTGGGTTTCATCTCAGCACTGCAGAAGTAAAACTGTCTTAGCTATATTTCCAGCAAGGGCTGCCAGGTATTGAGCACAGACTGAAATAGAAGTGAAAAATATTAGATGCCCTCTGGTCGTCACCCACTGCATACCTGTATCGTCATCTGTACTCCACAGAGAGACGCAGTTATCACATGCCAAAATAAATAGAAAGAACAATAGCATCTTGTTGTTTTTGTTTAAAAACATGCATATGATGCCATCTTCCTCGCAAGCCCCAGCAAGGCAGAGGGTTTCACTTACCAGGCGCTCGAGCAAGGCTGCAGCTGCACCAGCTGGCACACACATTTTGGGATGATAAATTCTAGAACCCTTCCTCTCCCCAGCTACCGCCCCCTCTCCCTCTGCTGCTGTGAGCCTCAACCTTCAATTCCTCTGCGCCTCTAAGCTCTAGGCCTTTAATTATCTGGCCCGGAAACTGAAGGCCAATGTATTATAATTTCCTGGCTGACTCTTACTGCCTGGAGTCTACTTACGCGTGTGCAAAACATTCATGTTCACGATGTCATGTCTGTCATCGCTGAAAATCAAACCACTTCTTTCACATGGAAAAACAAAATGTGTTGATAGAATATTCATCTGTGCAGGCAAATGCTTTTCTTCTGTCATTCTGCACTGAACAATTCTAGCTTATCACTATTTTCAGTTTCTATATTTAAAATGTGAATAATTCCCTGGGTTAAATATTTTAGGACTCTTGCAAATACCTCCTACGTAATCAGGATCCTTAAACATGAAGGCCTGATGTCCTGGTTCTGATTCATAACCCACCCAATAGATGGAAAAATCCCAAACCGTTGATGTATTTTATACAAGTCGTTGTGCATAACGGTAGACGTCGCTGTTAGGTACTTCCTAAGCAGCCAATGGCAGCGTGCTAGTAGCTTACTATATCTGAGGGACTCTAGTTTGCTTATTGTTGTTGTTTAGCTGAGTTGTGCCACAGTGCGGAATTTATTTTGTAAGCATAGGTCCTTTAAACATTTTGACAGTGTGATCTTCTGTTTCATGTTATGTATAGAAACAAAGCTGTCTGCCGTTTTTAGCCGTCTTCTTGCCATAGGAATAGATCGTGAACGGATATTTGGCTGTAAATGACAGGGAAGATAGCTTAGGAAAAGGGAGGTTGGATCTGCTGATTCTAGAGCTCTCATTTGACCTAGAGCTCCGGCAGGAATATAGTCACGAAGGTCATTTCAGTAGTTTAAACCCTTGAATACAAACTGACAAGTGTATTCTTGCGCTTATAGAGCTTAGGGCGGATGTGAGATCCATGTAACCCGCGTTCTCTCTTTAGCAATTTGTCTGCTTAGCCCGTCTCACCTGTGCTCGCTGCTGTTTCCTCTCTATTCCAAACAAGTGATGCAGTGACCTCCACCAACCTCAAAAATTCTTTTAAAAAAACAAAACTACGCATTTTTTGTTCAATACGCAGCAAGGTGTTCACTGAGACTAAGATTTAATCCTTGCAGAACCGAATTTTCGCCTGTCCGTTTACTAGTCACAGGCTGCATGTCCTCGAATTATCTGGGAAATATTGTTGAGAAGATTCAAAGGCAGGCACTGGACCCTGATTCATGATGGTAAACTCCTAGCACTTTCGGTGAGGCAAACGGCCCGCCATGGCACAGGGGCCACCGGATCCGAAGTGGAGGAGGAAGATGGGGCTGCCTGATCCGGCTGGGCCCAGGGCGCCTGCACACTGCAGGCGCCCCTTGGTCAGGGGGACAGGGATGCTTGGGAGACACATCTAGGAGTCCTCGGGCCACCAAATCACAGCAGGGCAAAGGAGAATTTCTTAAAAGACACAAGTCCGGGCCGGGGGTTTAGCTCGGTGGTGCAGCGCCGGCCTGGCAAGCACAAGGTCCTGAGCTGGATTCCTAGTGCCTGCCCCTCCTTCAGGAAAGACATGTGCCATGCGGGCAATAACAGGGACAGCTGAACCGAGCGAAGCGTGGTCAGGAGGGGGGGGGGGGGCGAGTGCTAATGAGGGAGTCTAGGAGCCCAAGCTGCTCTGGGGCTTTCTTTGTTCCCCTTTGGTCTTCTGCCTAACAAAAAGAAAACATTTTCAGTCCTGGATTTGGGGAAGCCCACCGTATTTAAAGACTCTAATTAATATGATCTGCTGTTTTAGTCAACATTGTATTGCAGTCTTATTTTAACCCAGTAGGGAAAATAAGTCTCTGAAATAAGACTAAAATTTCCAGAAGACTAAATCGTTCTTATAGTTCATATGTCGTATAGTAGTAACACAGGAAAATTCTCCAGGGCTCTTACATGTTCTGAATTGCTGAGCATCCAGAATATTGTGGACAGCCTTGTTGGTTCCAAAGCAGTGTGTTGCTCTTGCACTTGGGTTTCTAGGCCCCTGGAGACAAGGGGAAACCTGTCCAGGCACAGCAGAGGGTTGAAGCAAGCCGGATAATGAATAGACCGACTGAACACACTTTTCAGAAATGCTTCCTCCATCTGCGACTGCTTTCCAGTTATGCTTCTTTATGAAAGATTTATATTCAGAAAAATTCTTTTATTAAAGTTAAGGTGTCCCTGGCTCTTGTGGAAAGCTTTGTGGGCATGCAAATAGACAACGAACTTGCCGTGCCCTAAAATTCTCTTGAATAGAGTAAGGCAGGTAGATCATTTCACTTTAGTTTTAAAGGCCCTAAATGTCTTGGATAGCTACGTTACCTTTAACATTTCGTATTAGGATGGGAGTGTATGTATCGCAGTGGCCCATAGACAGAGTAATAATGCACAAGCCCCTAGGTTCTATCTGCAGCATCACACACACACACACACACACACACACCAAAATAAATTATACATATGTAAAACATAGATATTATATAAATAATTATTCTGCCAATTCCAAACACCATTTACACCCTAACACATGACCTTGAGTCTGTACCGCACTATGATTTCTTTCAACTTCCACAATGTGCAGAAAATAAAAGTATTAAAATAAGAAGGTTGCAGCCCTACTGTATGCTGGTACCAATCAAGACAAAGTATTACTCGATAAGACATGCATAGTCTCCTCCACTGTTACCTGTGGGTTTATATCCCTTGAGAGACAGGTAAAATTGGCTCTTCAAAAACTTATTTTATATCCTCAAAAAGTATCAGAGTAGCACAAATAAATCCTACCCTATACCTCTGAGATGTGTGCACTTTATATACCTATTACTTTCTAACTGTATTGACTTTTCTCCCTCTAAGGGAATAAATAAATAAATAAATAAACCTCCGTAGTTATTTTCATTTCTAATCAATCTGCAGAAGAGTGTTTGGGGGTGTGATTCTGAGTGAGAAAATGACACCCCCCCCCCCAGGGCTTGGCCTCGGGTGCTTCTGATGTAAACCAGGTCTTATAAACAGACTGCGTGAGAAAGGGTTTTATCAGCATACCACAGTGAAAATCTCTTAAAAACACCTGCCTTTACAAAAACAAAAGCCTGTACATGTGGTTCCTAACCGGCTCCCACTCCCTAGTACTTAAAGATAAAAAAGGAAATGTTGTTTTGCTGCTCAGACCGAGAGGGGACCACGGGCACAGATGCCCCAGCAGGTTTGAAATGGGCAGCAGCGGGGACCTTCCTGGCAGTGGTCCCAGCGCAGAGATGCTAACCATGCCCAACATGTGCTGGGGGACGCTGACCTCATTTTCAGGATGGACTAAGGTTCTTTGCAAGCAGAGATCCTTGTGGACAAAGGCGGCCTTGTAGCAATCAGAGGGAATCTGGGGAAGCAGACTTTGCTTAGGTGGTTTTGATAGTGATGATTACAAATATAGACAGCCTTTAGAAGCACCTTTCTTGCCGGTTCAACTCCTACACCCATTGTCGCCTCTTTTGATTTCTGGATCGAGAAGGCTCGAATATTCCCAGTTACTGGATAGAAGTTTTTAAGAAGAAAGCTAAAAATTAAATGACCGTGGTCTCCTCTAACAAAGTTTCGAAGCATTTGTAACACAGAATACACACACACACAGTCTCCCACCCCCAGCCTAAAGAATCTTTGCTGGCGTAGATCTCATTACCCGTTTGTGAGGGGAAAAAAAAATGAGAGAAATCTGAGTCTGTTAAAAAGTCCAGGGCTTTAATTGACAGGCAACAGATTGTACCGTGAATGTCACATTTGTTTTAGGTTGTGTAATTGGTTACATTCTTTTGAAATTGGTGGAAAATTAGATCACTGGGCAAGATAGCTATAAAATATTAGTGCACAGTTTCTTACTTTTAAATATCTGGAAACTTTGAGTGGGTGCTGTGTGGATGTCCGGTCCCACCACGAGCAGTGAGTCAGCTCCAGCCCTGGGGGTGGGGGTGCTGGCTCAGGGCCCCTCACGCCCTTCTCCTGTGCTCCACCTCAGTTTTAACCACAGCTGACTCTCAAGCCCCGCAAATTCTGTTTGCTGACAGTGAACGTACTCTGAGTAAATACCAGTTTTGAATTTTGAAAGTTCTGTCAAGTAGCTGCATTTAGGCTGCAGAACTGTAATTGGCATCTGAAATCACTAATTAGAGCATGCAGAGAATTTGAGGAGCAGCCCTGCCCCCCCATTCCTGATGGAGAATAGTTTCCAAAATCATGTTAGCTGTTCACCTAATATTAGTGGCTCAAATGCTAGCGAGAAATGCTTTATATCTTTAATTTCCAGCAATAAAAATTCCCTTTGACAAAGGGGGGTGGGAGAGATAGAGAGAAATAAGAAGAGGGCGGGGCCTCGGCGGAGAACTGCTTGAAAACCAAACTGCAAAATCTGGTTTTGAGATCTTACTGTTCTTTTATGGAAGCTTAAAGATCTGTCGGTCCCCCTGGAGGCGCTCGCACCTCTCTCTAGCTTTCCTTTCCACTGTGGCCTCCAAATCGCCACATCACTTTACCCCAACAGACGTTTTTAAAGCTCCGCCTCTTGTTGCTGCATCGTGTTCCATGTTTGGGGTGCAGTGTGGCATTCCAACATGCGCCCACATTGTGCCGTGACCCAGAGGGGGTTACTCACGTGTCTACCACTGCACATTTATCATTTGGGGGTTAAGTATAGTAAAAATGCTCTGTTCTAATTTTTTTTGAAAGGCTACAGTCACGCCGTGCACGCACACGGGAGCTCTTCTTCCTTCTGTCTAACCGTTCCCGAGCCAAGGGCTCCCTGCCCCGAGCCAGAGCCCACCCACTGGGCTCTGGAAACCGTGGCTCTACTCTTGCCTTCAGCTTTCTCAGCTTCTGCCTTTGAGCGAAGTCACGTGGTATTTGTCTTTCTGCCCCTGGCTGGCTGCATTCAACATAACACTCTCCAGGTTCATCTGCCAGTCTGTTATTGCACATGACAGTGTTGCATCTCTTTATGGCTGCTAAGTATTTGTCTTGATAGACCAGATTTTCTCTGCTGAAATGATGGATCCAAGCACCGATTCCCTTTCTTGGCTACTGAGACTTGCGACGGAGAGTCACAGCTGGATGACAATTGAGTTCAGGGTCTCTCACCCCAGTGTGCACGTTAACATCACCCCAGCTGCATTTAGCAAAGTGTTCTTTCTCATACCATCTCAGTCTCATCCATGGGGCTGGGACTCTGGTATACGGGAGTGTTTGTTTTAACCCTTTTTGGGGAACCTTCAAGGCACAGAAGGTTGTCATCACAGACTTGCAGTTCTTTTTCTCCAACACACGAATGCACTGTCAGTTTGGGGGTAATATGCACCCCTCCCGACCCCTCGAGGCCTCCTGATATCTTTATGGTGACTTAAAGCCGCATGTGTCTGGCATTCTGAACTGTCCCTCGAGGCCTTCCTTGCTCTTCTTTCTCAGAGGCATCCTCTTTTCCATAAAGCTTGTCCAGTCACCATTCCTCAAGCCTCCCTACGTACGTCCTCTCTCTCCTCTTTGCCTTGGTTTCCTCTCCACCAGCCAAGTGCCCTGCTGATGCCCCGCTTCCTCCTTTTCCTGTCCTTTCTGTTGATAAATATCCAGGTGACAGCAGTGACCTTCAATAATGTCAGTTTCTGTAGGCTCATCTGCCATGCATTCTTATTGTGTTTGCCTGTCCCCACATCAGCGAAGCTAGATCTTATGGCACTTAAAGCAATAACCATGTCCTCCAGGGAGAAGACAAAGGTCCCACCTACACAAGAGAGACTGTCTTGCTATCATTCCAAATACACAAGAACTGAAAGTTTTCACTTTAAAATGAGGAACAAGACAAGGATGTCCACTGTCACCATTCCTATTGAATCTAATTTTGGAGCAATTAGACAAGAGAGAGAAATAAAAGGAATAAGAATGGGAAAAGAAGAAGTGGAATTATCATTATTCACACATGACATGATACTCTACATAGAAAACCCCAAAACTCCACCTATAGACTTCTAGATTTTTATAACCAAATTCATTAGCATAGCTGGATACAAAGTCCACACTCAAAAATCAATAGCATTGCTGTACATAAACAGCAAACTCACTGAGAGAGAAATTAGGGAAGCAATAACCTTCAAAAAGCATCCAAAAAAAAATGCTTAGGAATCAATCTAACAAAGGAAGTAAAAGATTTATATAATGAATATATATATATATATATATATATATATATATATTACTCTAAAAAAGGAGATTGAAGATTTCAGAAAATGAAAATATATCTCTTACTCATGAATAGGAAGAATTAACATTGTGAAAATGGTCATACTTCCAAAACTGTTATACAGATTTCATGTAATCCCAGTGAAAATGCCATTAACATATGTCACAGACCTAGAGAAAACATCCTTAAAATTAATCTAGGACCAGAAGAGACACAGAAGAGCAAACGCAATCCTAGGCAACAAAAGAAAGGTAGGAAGCATTGCAATCCCTGTCTTAAAATTATATTACAAAGCTACTGTGGTACAAACAGTGTGTTACTGGCATAAAAACAGACCTGAGGATCAGAGGAATCAATTAGAAAGTGCAGACACAACTAACTGCAAACACACTCAGCCACCTTATCTCTGACAAACAGGCCAAACACATTCACTGGAAGAAAGACGGTGTCTTTAATAAATAGTGCTGGAAAAATTGTTCTTAAAGATTAAAAAAAATTTAATCTTTTATACCTAAGATTAAAACTAGGCCCATGTAAATCACCATGCACTAAGCTAAACTCAAAATGGATCAAAGATCTAAGTATTAAAACAGAAACACTAAATCTACTAGGGAAAAAAGTAGGTAGAAATTTTGAAGACATTAGGGTAGGCAGAGAGTTCATGGGAAGTACTTCAAAGAATCAACAATTGGGGTCTCATCTTATTAAAAAGCTTTTACACAGCTAAAGAAATTACCAACAGAGTGAAAAAGCAACCCACAGAGAGGGGGAAACTTTTAGCCAACTGACCCTCAGACAAAGGGCTTCTATGTAGGACATGTAAAGAACTGAAAAAAATAAGGCCTCCTCATTTCAAGGACCCAATCCAAAAATGAGTCTCTAAAATGAACATACACTCCTCAGGTGAAGAAATACAAATGGCAAGTAAATATATGAAAAATAGTTCAGCATCACTGGTCATTCAAAAATGTAAATTAAAACAATACTGAGATTCCATCTCACCCCAGAAAGAATGGTTACCATCAAGAAGTCAACCAATAAGGAAAGCTGGAGGGGCTGTGGGGAAAATGGAACCCTTCTCCACTGTTGGGTCGGAGGGTAGACTGGTACAGCCACTATGGAAATCAGTGTGGAGACTCCTCAAAAAACTAGAATTAGAGGGCCAGCAAGGTGGCTCAGCAGTCTAAAGCCCCTGCTTAGGCAAGGCTTAGGCAACCGCAGGAACCGTGGTTTGATCCCCGGCACCACATGCTACACCAGCCCCACCCCCAGGGCAGGCTGAGCCAGGAATAAAAAAAAAAAAACAGAATTAGAGGTTCCAGCTATTCCTCTTCTTGATACTTTTCCTAAAGAATTAAAACTCCAATACCACAGCACTACATGTTTATAGCAGCACAATTTATGATAGCTAAATGATAGAAACAACCCAAATGCCCTTCAACTGAGAGATGAATAAAAAAAGGTGTGTTTTTATATAATGGAGTATTACTCAGCTGTAAAAAGGATGAGCTCAGGGCTTTTATAAGTAAATGGATGCAACTGGAGATCGTGCTCATAAGTGAATGAAATCAGATCTGACTGTGTAGACATCACATTGTCTCCTTAGTGTAAGGCCCTGAAAGAGTAAATAAGTTTCAAAATGTGCAATAGATATTGAGAAATGGGAAGAAACTTCTCTTAGGTCATTGAAGAGAAAGGTTTGTGCATATATTTTTTGATCAATTTTTTCAGACCTATATCTTTTAATCCAAACACCTACATTGAAGATAACACTGCACAATGTATTAATCATTGTTAATCTCCTATTGTCTTGTTTTGAAATCTTGTATCATTGTTCCTATTGTCATTTTCTCTTTAAAATAAAAACAAATAATTTGGAGCCAGTCACGACTCTCTGAGAACCCTATGTGAACCTCATATTTTTCTGAACACTAAATCTTCTGGCAGATTCGACCAGTGTCACTGACAACCTCCTGGAGGCTTCTTCGGTGCCCTGGGCATCACATAGCAAAGCCTGAGCTAAGCAAGTAGAGGTTGCAGGAAAGGGTGGAGCGCGCCTACTTTCAGCTGTATGAAAGCTAGGGCAGTAGGGAAAAAAATGACAAAAGCAGGTCTTTCAAAGAACATCTCAGTTAGCACTTTAAAAGTGAGAGATCAGCAGACAGCAAACATAATAGGACAGCAAGAACCCATTCGATGTGCTTGCATTGGCTCAGCATATAGGCAATGCCGGCAAGTACACATCCCAGGTGGACAGTCTACTAGGAGGCCCCGTGTTACTCGAGCCCCACAGAGTGAGGGCCTTTGTTCTGAGCTCTATCCCCAGATCTCCCTGCACTTTTTAGCTGGAGAAAGTCCTGTGTCAGCAATGACAGGAAATAAACTCACTGTATTAAAGATACAACAAAACTTTGCCTTGTTCCACTTCACAAAAGATAAAAGGGAAGAAAAGCTCCCCTGAGAATCTGCAATCATTAGGAATTCCTCACATCTTTTCCAGTTGAAGATTTAAGTTTATCTGAGTAACCTTTAAAACAAAAAGCAGTTACCTCTCAAGCCAAGCATTTATCTTAAAGTCAACCTGGGTTGAGCAGATGTCCACGCAACTGGCAGAAGCAA
>PVKN010035077.1:0-11699 GCA_004027915.1 Capromys pilorides
AGGAGTTCTGAAAGGAAGATTTTTGTCTGGGGAAAAAGTCAGTTCTCTTAGTGACAACTGTTCCATTTTTCTTAAAATTCTTTCTTTATCAATTGTCTCTCTCTTACCTCCACCCCTCCTTGTTTATGCAGACTGAGCCTTCTCTACTAAGACCTGAGGAAAAAAATGAATCACTGGTGAAACAGCAGGCAGAAGCTAGTACTTTCTGTATCTCCTTTGCATATTTTGAAAAGAGCATTGGATATGATATTTTTAAAATATATCCCTTAAAATTTTTTCCTAAAGGTTTTTATGGTGTCATCTTACTTTTGTCAGTATCCTGTGAAACAATGTTTGACAGGTATGCCGAACAAAAGATTAGTAAAATAAATATATCACAGAAGCTGTCTGTTTAATAATGCACCTTATGGAGCCTTCAGGACCAAGGGGAGTAACTACTTGGTTAGTCACTAAACTAAAACATTACTCACAAAATGAGTAAGCTGAGGATAAACACCAAAAGCTATTTGTTGGACTCAGATATTAGCTTTTAGGTTGAATACACAGTGGTACTAAAAAGTAAGCATCTAAAAACAGGTAAATATATGCCAATAAAAAGTGACTCACAAAAGAAATGATCACTTCCGACCCCGATTCCCTAATAGTCACTAATAACTACAAGCCCTCATGGTTGCATCAGTTCTTCCTGGTATTACTTAAAGGCCAGAATCTCTTCAGTAATGCTATTAGATTAACATCAGACACAGTATTACCAAAATGTTACCCAGTTTGAACATTCTTTGATCCCATGCCTCATTTTGTTTTTTGGGGTTTTTTTCTTTTTATTTTTTATTACTTTTAATAAGAAATAACAATGTAACAGTTTCAAAACACATTAGTAGTTTAAAGGAGTTATGGGAAAATGAACTACTGCCTGCAGAAAAACAGCCATATGAATCCAAATGTCTCCAGGAGTGACTAACCCCAACTTCCAACTTTAGCTTTAGGTTTTCTTTTTCAATGCCAACTGAAAGCTACTCTAAGGCTAAGTTTTAGATTTTCTATTGAATTTTCTCCACTCGATAAAACTGGGTTAGTTGCTTCTATCATGAAAATTGGTGACTCTGAAGAAGTTTCCACCCTTCTAGTATAAAAGATATGTAATTAGTTATTCACTTATATTTTCACTGATGACAATATCTACCTTCTTTCCTTAAGAACTGTTCTTTTTGCATATTTGTATTTTGAGTCAGCTAAGATGAAGCAGCACACGGTACAAGAAAGGCACCGGGACTTCTTGGCACCCCTGGAGAAATGGATTTAGAGAATGGTATCTATGGGACCAACTCTCCTCAGAACAGGAGAACCCAGGGGCTGCCTCCCCATACTGCAGTGACAACCTCGATAGTGACTGACATTAGCAATCTAAGGTAATTTAATGTTGTTCTCTCTAATACAACACTCTGGAAGATTGCACCAAAAGTAAAGTCTTTCTGAGAAAAAACATCTTCAAAATAGCAGACTGATGTCAGCATCTCTCTTCAATAGATATAAGCTCCTCCAACTGAGTTGATCTAATCCATCCACCACAATGCCTCCAGTTTTCTTTTCAAAACTCCAATCTAATGAATATCTTTTAGCTGTTTCAATTTTCTCCATGACTGACCACAATTTTTTAAAAGCTCCAAGGCACTTTCTTACAAAACAGGAATCAAACCACAGTTTTACTCCCATACAACTTCACAGTCCAATCTTCCACATTTTCTACACAAGCTTCCTCCATGCAGGCACAAAAAATAATGCCCATCCATTTGCAGCCTGGCATGTATCTCCAGGCCAGGCAAACTTCTCTACTTTCTTCCCATTTGGTGACTTAAATTTTTCTTTCATACTTTAAATTCAAATCTTACCTTCTTAGTGTTTGCTTTTCTAAGCCTCGAGATAGAGTCTGTTGCTTGCTCTTTTCTTTTTCTTTCTTTTTTTTTTTTTTTTTTTTTTTTTTTTTTTTTTTTTTTTTTTTTTTTTTTTTTTTTTTTTTTTTTTTTTTTTTTTTTTTTTTTTTTTTTTTTTTTTTTTTTTTTTGTCTTTTTGAAACAGGGTCTCACTATGCAGTTCAGGCTGGCCTTGAGCTCACTTTTGTAGCCCAGGCTGGTCTCGAACTCGGACTAATCCTCCTGCTTCAGCCTCCCAAGTGCTCGGATTACAGGCATGTGCCACCACGCCTAGCTTCTTTCTTTTCTTTTTTTCTTTCTTTCTTTCCTTTCCTTTCCTTTCTTCTTTGTACCAGGGATTGAACTCAAGACCTTATGCTTGCCAGGCAGGTACTTATGCTGCTGAGCTAACTATCCAGTTCTACTGCTTTCAATACATATATTCCCGTTTCTGCTATTGTCGCCTCTACTGTTTCCATGTCACATGGCTACTGCTATTATAAGTATCTATTTATCAAGTACACTAAGTACTTTACACTAAGCACTACACATCAATTATTTCTTTTAATCCTATAATAATCCTATGAAGCAGATTTTAGAAAACTCAATTCATATTTTTACAAAACCTCAAAGGCTAAATAAAGTGAAGTCAACAGCTGATGAGAGTTGGCGCCAGGACCCCTCTACTTCCTGACACAACTAGGAAGTCCACTCCACAAACTGCTAGGAGTTGTGCCTCCTCTACTAAGATGTAAAACTTGGTCGTGGGATTTATTGCTTGTAGATTAGCAAGCCAATGAGAGTCAACAATGTCTAGGAACCCTGAAGCTCTGGAGTCCTGTGATCCCAAGTTAAATATTTCTTTGGGAGTCAGTATTCCAGTCACACCTGCAATTGTAATAATAGTATCAATATACTAGTTTCAGTTGACTGTGGAGCAAATTATATTTTAAATGATTTTAGATTATTTACAAATAAAAGATATTTAAAATTTTGGGCATGCTTATCAAACAATCTTCTTGTGATGTGTTATTGAACATGTGTGTGTGTGTGTGCGCGCGCGCACACACGTATTTTCCACTCATTCAATATTTTGGGGGCACCAATGTAAGTAGCAGACATCTAGGAAAAAGAAAGAATAGGAATCTCCCCTCTCCCAAAGCAGTGCATGGAGAAAAAGAACTACACTTAAAATGCAGTAAGTTTCACTATTTAAAAGTGTCTGAGCCAGGCATAGTGTGCACAGCTGTAACCCTGAGCGCCAGGAGGAAGGTCACTAGTTTGATCCTAGCATCGGCAACTTAGGGACTTGGTAAGAACTTGTCTCAACGTTGTAATTTTTTTAAAGAGAGTTTGGGATGCAGCTTAGTGAAAACGCCCTGGGTTAGATCCTCAGTACCACAAAAAAAAACAAAATAATAATAATAATAATAAATGAATTGATAAAGAGCCTGATCACAAGTAACATACCTAACACCCCACAAGTATATGGACACCCACTCACCACACTGGTCAGACCTGCTAGAGTAATTTCAGATTCCATTTTAGTGGAATTTGTCTAGTTCACTATTCTCTGTACAAATCCCTTGGGCTGCTACTCCTATAGACAACTAAGTTAGATAGAAGTTAATATGCAGTCAGAGAGGGACTGGGCCCTCAAGGAAGGCGGCACAAAAAATAAAAAGGCATCAAAAGTACGGCTGGAGGCAAATCTGAAGAGAGTGCACCCTCAGGATGGAGACATGACAGCCAGACCTGTGGATACATGGCGAGGTGAGATTATATTGTAGCGAGCACCACCTGGTGTCCAGATACTCCTCAGACACAGGCAAGTACCAGAACATAGGCTCCTCCCTTTTCCAGAATTCTCTTGCTCTTCTGAAGTTCCCAGCTACGAGACTCATTTCCCTACTGGATCGATGTTAGTTAAGTGGCTATACTTGTAATATTATAGATTCATTGTAGTTTGACCCATACTGTATCCAGGTTGTGATTGAGTTAATTAATTACTCCTGACAAACAGCATTACCAGCCACCCACTCAGGACTCCTCCTGGAAATCCAGGAGCTGCTATTCTTCTCTCTATTTCAAAAAAAAGAAAAATAACCTAGACTAACTTCCTTCTTTGATTCACGACACCATTCCTCAGTGGTGTAGGCCACGAGCTCAGTACATCTGAGACATGACGGGCAGGACCAAGTTACATTTTTCCAAATCACAGTGAATATGATCCACACTGCCTGGGTTTGTTCTGGCATGGGCACCTTCTGAATGAGTAACCTCAGGCGAGTTTTAACCTTTCCTGGACTCAAGGAAAATCATGAAAATACCTGTCTGAAAGATAGTCAACAGTTAATGCAGAAGAAAAAGGTTCTGACTTTTCCTGGAGGATAGCAAGCGTTCAAAATATTTATTCATTGAATTCTTAATAAAAACTGGGAGATTGACTCTGTGAAGACACCAAGGAGAAGACTTTCTTAAAGTTAAAATCTAAGCAAGTCCTTAAAGGGCTGTTTGATATCCTAACAGAGGACACAGTGATAGATGAAGAGAAACAGTAACTTAGGAAGGAGAGAAAGGTAAGCAAGGACAAATGCCAGAGCTCCTGGTTTCCTTTCTTAGCTGTAAGATGTTATGTACATACCCCTGTTCTACACAAGGGATGTGAACTTGCACACTGAGAACATGTCCCCCCAACAGGAGGGAGGGGATTGAAGAACGGGTGCAGGGGAGAAAAGGGAAACAAAGGGGGAGGATGAAAAGGGAATTAATCAATCACTAAGTCCACACAAGAATGTAACATGATGTAGTACATCCATGTACTGCTAAATAAAAATAATAAAAAAATATTAAAAATCTCGGATTTTGACTACTACCAATGCTTCTAAACCGTGTATTCTGGTATCCTTGAAGCCATCTCATTAGTACCCCAAAGCAAGACCATTCAGCTTCCCAATGTGTATTTCTGTTTGCGAGTTTAATTCTTGTCAGCTGTTACAGACCCTACATGCAAATGCATGTGTCTCGGGGCTCGGGGGCGCAAGCAGGACCTGTGTGCCATGGGGATGTTGGCTGGACATACTGAATCCGCCCACTTCATCTTTACCTCTTCTTCCAAGCCTTGCTGCCCTGCCTGCTGTGTCAGTGCCCCCTACTCCCTGAGCTGAGTGACATTCAAAAAACAGTTAGCCATGTTTTTGAATGTAGGTGAAAAGAACATGGTGGAAGCATTCTGGCTGTAATTCTTGTTTGATCTCCTTTAGGTGAATGAGGAATAGCTTCCTCTTTACAAAATAAAAGTATTGCCCAAAACAAATGCAGGCACTGTGTAATTTTACTTTGCCTGTCTCTTATTTCATCACTTCCCCTGTGCCCTAGGACATGTATTTTGTACACATGTTTTGGCTTTTTCCACAGATATCAATTGAGTGGTCACTACTGCAGTGAACAGATAGGTTTTATTAAAAATCAATAGAGAAACTTACTAAAAGCAGTTTCTGCCTCTACAGATAGACTCTACAATTATAGCAATTAGAAAGATAAAGAAGAAAGAGAGAAGCTAAACTGAGAAACGTGTCAAGTAACACAGTCACCTTGAGAATTTATTAGGAAGAGTCAACAGAACAGAGGAAGCCAGAACGTAAAAGACCAGAAAAACCATCCCCTCACCCTCCTGAAAAAATGCAAAGGAGATAGAGATAGCCACCTAAGAACTCTTAAGTGTATAGGACACACACACAAACATACACATACACACACACACACACACCCCTATGGTCTCACTTTAACATCACTATCTTACTGCACCAGATACACACATGCACACATGCCCCTTTTATAATGATTAAGTCTAAGTTGTCTGCCTACAACAGCCCCTACTTATCCATCACAATAGAAGAAGAAATCAGAAGCCCAGCAGAACGTAGGCAACATGCCCAGGTTAGGATCAAAGACTGCCAAGAGAGCCCATCAGAGGGCAACAACTCCTAGGTGTCCACATGGGGGATGGAAACATCACAGCTCCTAAATAAAAGCCAAGGATGAAAGTTTGGGGATATTCAACTCTGATGTCCATTACGGTAGCTATCATCTTTCTTTTCCACCTTTTTCCCAAATAAATCATCTTATTTTATTTTAAACTCTACAGCTTTAATTCATTATGAAGTTGAAAGTTAAACTCCCAGCAGTTCCATGCTCCAGACAAGGGGTGGTGGGTACATCCTCCCCACACAGCACTGTGCCAGTACAATCCTACTACGTACTAGGGACAAATTTAGGGGAGAACTTAGTCCTTATTCATGTACAGTACCTCTTTCAGTGGACACCATGGCCAATCAATCATCAGAAATATTACACACTGTGATGATGGTGAGAAGGAAAATTACTCACTGTACTCTGGGGATCATAAGAAGTGACTTCATTTCACTTGGGAGGCACCAAGGAGGTAACAATGAAAATGTGGAACTCAAAGTGAGGAAGAGAAAGAGAAAGAAGCAGATGTCAGCCTTCCAGACGTACGCGGAGATGTGTGAACAGCCTGACCAGGGAAGAAGCAGACAAGTGAAGGAATTAGTAGGAAAACAACAGAGTGGGCAGTGTGTGAAGCGGGTAAGCATGAGAAACAATCTCTGTGCTGTCAGGAATGTTAGCTCTATCATAAGGCACCAGGACATGGATCCTGCATTTAAAATCCCAGATGCTTCACTCCGTAGCTGCCTGGCCTTGATCAGTTTCCTTGTGTAGAGTTATGGTGAAGATTAAACAGATATAAGTAAAATGCTTAGACTAGTGCTCAGCATATGGTAAACACTAGGTTATATTTGTATTTTGTTTTTCCTTTCTGGTTTCACAATGTTGGGAAGAAAATCATTAGCAGGTTGGAGACAGATAGCTGTGGGGATAATTGAAAAGCAAAGAGAATGGATCACACTCTGTGTCTGCATCAGACCATGGGTGAGGAGGTAAAAATGCCTAATGGTCTGTAAACAATCTACATGAAGACTCCACCTAAGGGGTAAATAGGGACCTACTTCTCTGAAGTTAGGAAACACAGCTCTTTTTATTTCACTTAGAACAGATACCTCAGAGGACGGAAAGAATATACCTCTAAAGATCCAGTTAATCACATAAACATAACCAGAAAACATATTCAATACAGCACAACAGCTCCTTTGTCACTTGCATATGTGAATTCTCTGTCTGTCTGTCTCTCTTACTCTCTCTCTCTCTCTCTCTCTCTGTGTCTGTGTGTGTGTGTGTGTGTGTGTGTACAAATCTCTCATTTTTCAATAAAGTCTCTCTGTGCTCTATGCAATGGCCTACACTTCTTGTCTGAAATCTTTCATCAAAGACACAAAGAACTGAGACACATTGTCAGTTCCTGGAGGGCTTTCACAGTGTTAAGGCCCAGATTCCAATTAACCATACACAACCAAGAGGAAGAAGACCATGTGCTGGACACCAGGCTGTAGATCTGGGTTCATTTCTGCCTTTACAGGTAGCTCTCCAACAAACTATGAGATATGGACCTCAGGACCCTAAAATCCCTGGATTCCCATGAGGGAATGCGTGAAGGAAATGCAAGATTTCTAGGAAGTCATGGCAAGACAATTTCATAATCAAATTAGCACAGAAACATCAGCCTAGGAGATAGTAAAAGGACAAATACAAACCAAAGGTCAGAGGTTTCCTTCTCCCTTGTGAAAAATGGGGAGACTTTCACCACCCTTTTTTTTTACAGCATTTACCTTAGAAAACTTTAAAGTACATTTCCATCTCTCTGAAATGTATATAAATCCTTTTGTAGATTAGATAGGTCTTCGGTCAGCCTCAGCAATGTCTCTTATCTATTTCTTCTCAGAATCCCATAACCATCTCTGTAAAACCTCAAGGCAAATGGTGTCTATAACCAATCCACAGGTTTTTGTGGAAAGGTAAGAACTGAACTTCTTCTATCCAAATTACAAAGCTCCTTCTTCAAATTGCAAAGCTACCCACTTCCCACCACAAAGAGATAAGAAATTTATTTTTTCTCTACCTAAAGGCAGTTAGCTAACATAGGTAGCCACCCTTACTACTAAAGTAAATCTGTTTTTGAGTTGTTTTGCTTGACTAGTTATTGTTTCTTTTGAAAAGTTGCTTATAATGTGTAGTTTTGTGGCTACAGTGAGAGTTCTTTGCCTTTGCAAACTTCTAGCACATACTGTCTATAACACACATCTCGCTCTATGTCAGAAATTCAATAACAAAGTATTTTCTTTCTCTACTACCTTTGTGAAGAGAATTTCTGCATAGGGAGAACACTATTTTTTATTTACATTTCCCAAATAACAAAAAGCAAAAAAGAACTTTATTCTCATCTTTATAACAAAGAAATGCTGGCAGATGTACAAAACAGACAAGCAAAAAAAGAAATTTAGACCTTTAAAATTCATCAGAGAGCAAAGTTAAAAGATGACTGATTAACCTGAAATCTGAGAAAAAGGCTGATATCTCCAAGGAAAAGCAGAGGGTGAGCACTTGCTTCCTTACAGCAGATGCAAAAGCTGCTAAAATGTTTACCAAATTGCACAAACAATAAGGGAAATCTGTTTTTTCAAAAAAAGAGAACCTCAGAAAATAATTCAATATAGAACAACAAAATGATTAAGATGTAGGGATCAATATAAACAAAAGGGTGAAGGACTTATAAACTGAAATTATAAAATACTAAAAAATGAAATTAAGGTTTACACAGATAAATGAAAAGATATCCCATGTCTATAAATTGGAAGACTTAATTCGTTAAAATATCCATTCTATCCACCGCAGAATTAATGCAGTTCCTGCCAAAAGCTCAGCTGGATTCTTCAAGATGTAGAAAAAACAAACCTAAAACACTACAACTGAAAACCTTAAACGAGCAATCTTGAACAAGAAAATCAAAATGGAGTTTGTTTGAATAAAAAGTGAATTATGGTGTACCAAAAAAATTACAAATACACAAAAGGTAGCTGGGAGGAATCAGTACATTTATTTTCCATAACCACGACTGTGCTCTTACCTGGTTTCTACCCCATCGTATTTTTCCTTTAGGGACTACATCGATCAGCCTAAGAATAAATCTAATATTGATTGTATTTCAGTACAAATTAATTTTCATTGATTTGCTCACCTTGGAGAGGATACACTTGCCTTGTGTGAATTCAAGAAATCTGAACTTTAATTCTCTACAGTCATGCTTACTCCTCGTAACTCATTCTGGAGTGACACTAGTGGAAAAGGGGAATGACTATCAATGTACTAACACCAGAGCTGGGCTGGAGAGTCAGGCAGTTCTAGAATTAACCTGGTTCACTACTTACCAGTTGTGAGATCTTCACTAAGTAACTTAACCACTCTGAACTTTAGTTTCTTCATGCTGAATGATGGTGAATTTCTCACAAAGTTATTTGCACTGGATGAAATAATACATGTAGAAGAAAATGCCTGACTCTTGTTAAAACTCAGGGAATGTCAGATGACACCATGGTGATGACAGCAGTGCTGATGGTACCAGCACCGGGACAGTGTCAGAATGGGTCTTTCACAATGCTAAGAGCCATCTTCTAAAATTTCAGCTTGACTGTTTCCAAGATTTGGCTATCACAAATTGTGCTGCTATAAACATAGTACATAAATATCACTATGAAATGATGTTTACAGTTCTTCTGGGAAAATTCCCAGTGGGGGGATAGATGGATTGAATAGGATTTCCAGTCCTAGTTTCTTAAGGAGTCTCCACACTGATTTCTGTAGTGGTTACACCAATGTACATTGCCACCAGCTGTGGAGAAGGGTTCCTTTTTCTCCACAACCTCTGAAACATTTGTTGTTGGTTCATTTCTTTATGATACCCATTCTTCCTGGAGTGACATGGTATCTCAGTGTTGTTTTAATTTGCATCTCATGGATGGTGAGTGGTGTGGAGCATTTTTTCATGTATTTAGTAACTTCTATAATTCCTTCCTCTGAGAAGTGTGTTGATCTCAGAAGCCCATTTCTGGATTGGGTCTTTGAATTTTGGAGCCCTAATGCTTTTTAGTTCTTTATAAATTCTAGATAGAAGGCTTTTGTCTGAGTACTTTTAGCTAAGATTTTTTCAAAATTTGTTGGTTGTCTTTTCACTCTGTTGGTAATTTTTTTTTTATGTGCAAAAGCTTCTCAGTAAGAAGAGGTCCCAGTTATTAATTCTTTCAAGTATTACACATGCAATTTGATTTTTGTCCATGAACTGCTTGCCTAACCCAATGTCATCAAGATTTCCTACTACTTTCTCTTCCAAAACATTTAGCGTTTCTGCTTTAATATTTAGATCATTAATCCATTTTGACATTAGTTTAGTACATACTGATAGGTCTTGGTCTTACTTTACAGCATGTAGAGATCCAGTTTTTCCAGCACCATCTGTTAAAGAGGCTATCTTTCTTCCAGTAAACACGTTTGGCCCCTTTGTCAAAGATAAGGTAGTTGAGTGTGTTTGCAGTTGCTTCTGCATTTTCTAATCTATTCCATTGATCCTCAGGTCTATTCTTTTGCCAATACCATGCTAATTTTATCATAGTAGCTTTGTACTATAGTTTTCAGTCAGGAACTGTAATTCCTCCTGCCTGGTCTTTGTTGCCCAGGATTGCTTTTGCTATTCTAAGTCTTCTCTGATTCCAAATAAACTTTAGTAATAATTTCTCTAGTCTCTGAGGTATGCTGTTGGTAGTTTGATCATCTTCACAATGTTGGTTCTTCCTATCCATGAGCAGGAATATCTTCCATTTTCTGAAATCTTCTATGATCTCTTTTTTCAGAGGATTGTGGTTTTCACTGAATAGATCTTTTACTTCTTTAGTTAGATTAATTCCTAAGAATTTCATTTTTGTAGTGCTATTGTAAACAGTATTGTTTCTTTAATTTCTCTCTCAATGTGTTTGTTATCTGTGTAGAGGAATGCTACTGACTTTTGGTTGTTGACTTTGTATCTTGCTATGCTACTTAATTTGCATATTAATTCTAGTAGCTTCTTGGTGGAGTTTTTGGGTCTTCCAAGTAGACTATCATGTCATCTGCAAATAATGATAGTTTAACTTCTTCTTGACTTATTCTAATTCCTTTTATTTCTCTCTCTCTCTCATCTAATAGCTCTAGCTAATGTTTCCAGAACTACATTATACAGGAGTGGTGACAGAGGACATCCTTGTCTTATACCAGATCTGAGAGTAAAAGACTTCAGTTTTTCCCCATTTAGAATTATGTTAGCTATAGGATTGTCATAGGTGGCTTTTATCAGATTTAGGTAGAGGCCATCTGTTCCAATTTGCCCATTGCCTAAAGAATGGATGAAAAATAAATGGTGTTTTTATACAGTGGAATATTACTCAGCTGTAAGGAATAATAACTCAAAGCCTTCACATATAAGTGGATGTATCTTGAACATATACTCTTAAGTGAAACAAACCAGACCTACATGTATAAATATCATATAGTCTCCCTAACATAAGAACTCAAAAAGAAGAAATAAAAATGGAAAGGTATAATATAGTTAAATGGAAAATGAAAACTTAAGGCTCAAGCAATGAAGAAAGAGGTAGAAGAAAAATTAGGAAACATGGTAGGGGCAAAACCATGCATTTAGATACAAAAGATGGTTAAGACAATGGTCCTAAAAATCTCCAACAGGTTTTAGAAACTAGCAGGGAATTGGTAGAATTTGCACCCTGACTAACTATATACATTGGTATCTGTGAACTAAGCAAATACACAGAGCACAGCAATGTGTAA
>PVKN010035078.1:0-11699 GCA_004027915.1 Capromys pilorides
ATGCTCCCAGAACCCTCACCTTCCAGAGTCTGGCTCTCAGATTTGCTGAGTGGTCACCAGAGAGACTGGAAGAAGCCCCCTAAAAGGAAGTATCAGTAGAGTTCTTCTCCAGGAATGGCAAGAGCTCTGCTGAGGCTGGTGGAATGGGCCTGGTGGAAAGCTACCAAGCACTCAGTGGCCAGAAAAAAATGCTCTATTTGATCTCTTGAGCAACTCCAGGGCAAGAGTACAAAGAGGAGGGAGGAGGAAACTATGAATATATAGATGTATGTATTATCTTCTTAGGTTCCTGGCTTAAAACTCCCTAAGTTAGGCCTTAGCAACTAGAACTTCTCTTCCCCAAAGGAAAACACAAAAATTCCGATCTTCTCCCTGTTATGGAGTTGGCTATAATGACACGCTCAGGTCAACCTTGCTTTGTAGTAAGTCACAAGATTCCCATTGCAGACAAGATTGTGCCCTGTGTCTGGGAGGAAGCAATGGTGCACAGGGAGCCCAGGAGGAAGCTGAACAGACAGACGTGGCTGGGTTTCCCCACTCGGGCTAACAGTTAGCTCATCATGGCTCATAATAAAATCTCCATGAAACCCCACCAGGAGAGCTGAATATTCTGAAAGGATGGCATATCCCCAGAGGGTGCAGGTGTCCCAAGCTCCTTCCTTCATACCTAGACCTCTGAGCCTCTTTATCTGTATTCTTTCTAATACTCTTTGTAGTGAACTGATAAACATAATTAGGTGGTTCCCTGATTTGATATTTTTTTTTTTCTCCAGTATTGGAGATTGAACTCAGGCCCTTCACACTGAGCTGCAGCCTCAGCCCTTTTTAAAATTTTGTGACATGGTCTCACTAAGTTACTAAATTGTCCAGGCTGAGTTCAAACTTGTGATTCTCTTATTTCAGCCTCTCAGAGTCCTGGGATCACAGGCAGTTCCCCAAATTTTGTGAGCAACTGTAGCAAATGAGTCAACCTTGGGGTGTGGGTTGTGGAAGCCCTATTGTAGGTAGTTGTTCAGGAGCACAGGTAAAGCAACCTGGGGCTTTTGGTTAGCATCCAAAGGGAGGGTGGTCTTTGGGACTGAACCCCATCCTGTGGGATCTGGTGCTATCTCCAAGGTAGGCACTGTCAGAATAGGATTGGAGGACTGCCAGCTGATAACTGCTGTTGCAGCATTGCTTGCAGAAAACCCTTATATACCTCATATCTTAAAATATTCTAGAAACTGACCTGAGCTTGAATTTGTTTTCTTTTTATATTCTACATGGCTCTCACCAACCCCTGTGTAGCAGAAAAAAATATTCTCAGCTGAAAGAAGGTGTTGAGTACATACCAAATGCACTCAGCTGCATAAAAAGCTGTAAGATTGAGTCCCTCCACTCTCCCAAAATGCAGCTCATCTAGTACTGACGACTGAGAGCCAACATACACAGGGCATTTGAGACCCTTGGAATAGGTAGTTCAGATCTGCTGCAGATGGAATGACTGCATGAGAGCCCTGGCTTAGGGAACCCTAAAAGCACTGCAAAAGGTCCACAGCATTGTAAAGAGGTCAGATTATTTTATACCAGTATGAAGAATGATGCCAGGAGAACTGTTCTGTTACTATTTTCCCCAGTTTTCTGAGTGACCCTGAACACCTGTCTGAGGCCTCAGCGGATAACAGAGATGGACAGAAAAGAACTAAGGTCATTTCTTGCCCCAAGAATTTATCATTATATGACTTCATTTTCAGAAATGTAAAAGCCTTCTTGCCTACCAGTAGATTTAGCCTCATTTTTTCTTACCCTAAACAGGGAAGACCCGTCACGTGGTAGCCAGATCTGGTGCGAAGAAGCAAAGTACTAAGATTTCTGTCCAGAACTGAGATTTCTAAGAAGTAGTTAGGAGGTTTCACCACTCACTTTGCAGAAGCCAGGAAAGATTACTGCTGACAAGTCTTACCTGCCAAGTGCCTTAGCCTCCTCTGGTCGCCAGGGGAGTCGCTCTGCCTGGAGCAACTGTTCTTTTTATACCTTCTTGTAAGAGTTCATTTCTGGGAAAGTCCCAGAAGGAAAGATTTTGAGGGGCTGAGGTGGATTGGAGGAGACGCTCAGGTTCAGCAGGAAATACTCTGTGACTGGCTGCGGGCAGATGCACAAGGAACCTGCAGAATGACAAGGATTGGTTGATGCAATATCACTGCCTCTGGATGAAGCAACTCTTCTTCCTTTTTTCCAGCTTACATATGTGGTCCTGGATAGTTCTGGGAGGTAAAAGTCCAAGCCTTGAACGTGCTTATTCCTTCAGTCCCTTGTTTCTGAACAGTTTTTAAATCTAGGAATAATTAAATGGTTCTCTTCCACATTTATTTATTCACTGCCCTTTGATTCCACCCTTACCTTGTACCCAATCTGTTTTAGAATCAATGGATTCCTCTTTGGAATTTAAAGTGATTATAAATATTAATTGGTCAAATTTTCAAAATACTTATTTTTGAAGGAATCTCCCAGAAAGATGAGAAGGGCTTTGGACTTGTCATGGGGATGGTGGCTTTCAGGCCTTTTATCACTGTGTGTTGCTAAGGCAAATCACTTTACCTGTTGGTGCCTTAAATTTTCTAGCAGTGAAATCACTACTAGTTGGTTTGGATCAGTATTATAAATCTATGACTTCATGCCTTCTATATGTGTTTTATTAAAAAACAGCATCATCCTGGAAATTATTGATCTAAAGCCCACATATTAATACTGTATATCTTCTACCTCAACAACTTTGAGAATTCTGGTTCCTTAGATCCATTCAAGAGTCAGAGAAAACAATATTTCATGAAAGTGTATTTTACAGACAATTCAAAACAGTGAATTCATACTTTCACTTGGAAATACCCCGAGAGGACTTTCAGAAACCTATCCACCAAAACCCAGACTCCTTGGTTTACCTTCTGAAGAGTATTACTGCTTCTCCAGGGAATGGGATATATTTAAAGATTCTTTCTCTGTGATGAATCCAGGCAAAGGAGCTGGGCATCTCAGAAGGAGGTAACTGTCCAGGAAAACAAAGAAAAAGTTGAGGCTCTTCTTGTCTTTTAAGTACATTTCAGCTCCATGGCTACACATTGTTTTCCATGTCTAATTGTTCCCTGAATGTTGGGGCCTGCTTCTCAAATTCCCCACTTTCAAGCTCTGTGCTTATAGGTCCAGGGAGCCATGTCTTTAGATGTATTTTTTCCTAGTTCTGGGGATAAAGCACAGGGCCTGGCACACATTAGGCAGGTACTCTACCACTAAGCTACAGCCCTGGCCCCTACACAGATCTTGACCTAGTTTGTTTGTTTGTTTCTTTCTTTTTGCAGGATCGGGGTGTGAACTCACGACTTTGCATTTGCCAGGCAGGCACTTGTGCCATGGAGCTATCTCCCCACCCTTGATCTAGTTAGTTTCAAATGACTTCAAGATGGAACTTCCTTCTGGAAGAGACCATACCCTGTTTCTGATGAGCAATACACAATGAGCTTCTGACATCAGGGTAACAGCAAAATGCAGGTCTGACCATCCTGACTCTTTGGCATGTTATGGCATGGTGTGATATATCCTAGCTTTGATTTTTCTGCAATGGCCAGGGATGAAGCCACGTTAGAGCCATGTTGTATTTTCAGAGCTTTGTTATATGAGATTGATGATACATTTTCATGAGCTCATCTCAGTCTGGCCAACTCTGTGTAGCCCAGGTGAGAGAAATCAACATACCTCCCACACACAAAAGTCCTGCCAAAAATTTACTGTAAAGATCTTGGAGGGTCCAGCCAAGACTTTCCCACTCTCCCTCACAGCAGTTCTGCTTATGTAACCTTGCTTACCACAGCCCACGGTATAAAAATAAAGGTGAACCTGTGTTCAGGGCTTCTTTTCAGGGAGGTGTGAGTCCCCTGCAAAGCTGCTGATGGCAAAGCCGCGTACTCCTACTTCATACCAGCAGGCTTTGTGCAGGAATCCCACTCTTCCTTGCTACACAAGTAGAGGTCTCATTGTTAAGAATTAGCAAACTGGCTTGAGAAATGGAGGTTGGGAGACATAAAGTCCAGGAAAAAGCTGAACACACCAGCAGCATCTCATAAGTCAGTGCAGAGACTCCTAAAGCTTTTAACAAGGGTGCAACAGAGACTGTCCAGGCACCGTTGGAGCTGTACCTATGCACACACCTACACATGCGTGTGCAAGGAGTTCACAGTATGGTTGCCTTCCAGAATTAAAATTCTGCATGCTGCACACACAGCATTTTCTGATCAAGGGGACCCATGTGGCATGGGGTTACACCTATAACACCCACAACTCTGGGCAACTAAGGCAGCAGGATCATGAATTTGTGGTGAGCCTGGGCTACATAATGAGTTCTAAGTTAGCCTAGAACATAACACGGCCTGGTCTCTCACACACACATGAAACAAAACAAAACACCTAAGATAGTATGCATATTTCCCCCTTGAAAGAATAGAAGAGGCGCTGGTGCCCTTCCCAGGCATTTATTTAGCGGGACAATGGGTCAGATGTTTGGTGGCTTCTGAGACTGGCATAATGTAAGGTAAACCTAGCATCAGCGAGTTTACTTAATCGGCCACAGCACATTGGCACTGAAGGGCTGGGCTTCCTCAGAGCCTGCCTGGGAACCAGCCAAGTAAGATGGGATTCCTAAGAACCGCCCCGGCCCTTCCAGATCTTAATTAATGAAAATATCCTCCCCCACCCCTTCTTTTCAAGCAAGGGCTATTTTCTCATTCTTGTCAGTGTTCTGTCTCTCCTTCTTTCATCTTTGTTTCCTCTTAAATATTCATCGGGTACTTAGTATATGTTTTGTATTTTTTCTTTCTTCCATTCCCCTCTCCTTCCAATTAGCCTACAAATTATGAATTTTAATACGTGTTCTTCAAAGGAAAAACACATCATACCTGTTCTCTGCCTTGACAAAGTAATGCAGAAATATGGTTGGGAAAAGCAAGAGATCTGAGAGCTCAGCCAAGGCAATGTGACTCAAAATAAATTCTGAGATGGTTGGAATAAAAATCAGGTCATAATCTAGTCATTCTAGGAATCACAAACACACATCGGAGTTTTAAAAAGTCTTGACTTATTATTTATTTTCCCTCAGGTGTGATGAAAGATGCTCTGTGAAGGTATCATTTCAATGAAATGCCCCATTTGTCTAAAAGGCACTCTCCCTTCCCTCCCATGAGACATAGGGCAGCTAATAGAATTGCAAGGAACACTGGATTATTAAGACCCAACAAGCCAGGTTCTAGTCTTAGCTTGCTATTCTCTGGCTGTATGACCTTAGAGAGTCACTCTTTGTTCATCCCACTTATCTGTAAAGAAGTGGGTTGCTAAATAATTGTGGCCATTGAGTCCCTTGAGTTCTGGTGTCTGGAAATCTGCTGTGAACCTCAGGTCCAGCAGGTCCTAGCACCAGCCCTCCTCTGCTTCATCATTCAGTCTTATCCACACCACATATCCACAGGCTATCTTTATACAAAAAGGAATGGAGAATTCTATTATCATATTGTTATCTGAAAAGAGGTAGGAGGAAGTTTCCCCAAAGGCCATTCCTTTAGTTCCAAATGACAGTCCAAAGTAGAAGAATAGGAGCAATCTCATAAGAGAAAGAGAGAGAGAAAAAAAATTATTTTCATTGTCTCAGATACTCAAGGTGGAAGTGAGGAAGTTGGCCTGGGATCCTGATTCTTCTTTGTCCTTTCCTATTCCTAGGTTCTTCACATCTCACCATCCACCAAAAGCCATCCATTTGTCCATATATCTCTCCCTGAAACCTCCCCATTCCCTCTGACCTCACTTCCATCACCCCATCTACCCCATGCCTCCTCTAGTCTAAAGTTTTTCATACATGCCCTTCACTACCCAGGGATAAATCTCAAGGTTTAGCCCAGGGTCACTCCTGCCTCTCTCTCCAGCTTGTCACACACCACTCCTTAACCCAAGCTCTTCTGTTCATTCTTCTCTCACCTTCCCTGCCCATTCCTGCTTCTATGCATTTCCCTCTGTCATCCTACCTTCCTGGCTTACTCTCGCCTTCTTATCCAGGTCCAGTAAGTAGGTCAAAGGCTATCTTTCCCATGATGCATCGTGTCTGCCAAGCTCCATAAAGCATCTTACATCAGTTCTCTTTCTCTCCCCTTTGCTTTTCCTATTTATGCCATTATTTATCCATCTGTTCTCTTGTCCAAATTAGATGAGAAACTCTGCAGGAGTTCTGAATTTTGCTGGACAGTCAATAATATTTACTTTGATGGACACCATGATGACACCGGTATAGAAATTACCTCGGCTTACTTCAGTCATGCAAGTCTTGATTATCTGTCCTAAAGGGGTTCCTGAAAACAATTTTCTAGCCTGATTCAAGTGTGGCCATTTAAATTGTCGCTAGAAGTTATGCTCTCTCTAATTTGCTCTTCTTTCCTTTTTCCTGACTTAAGAGTCCCCACCCCTTGTCATGAACTGGACAGAATCAGAGGAAGCTGAGAGATAGTGAAAAACACCTTGGCCCACTTACAGCTGGGAGAAAACAGCAAGTGAGCCCCTTCACACCTGAGGAAGAACTTTAACGTCTGTTTTCCAGCTGTTCCAAAAATCGTTCACTGGTAACAGCACTGGCATGTCCCAAGTCTTGCGCTGTGCATTCTTGGGTCTTGAGTGTCACATATAGGATGGCGTTCTGAAGGTTTCCTGTTATGCTGCTAACTAACCCACACGGCAGGGTATGTGCTCACCAGGGCTTACTGCACATGGCTGAATTCCTTCTGCTCTACAGCTGGGGCTTCCCCTGGATGACTGGAGTGCACCAGGATAATAGATGCTCTGGAACATAGAGATGGAGGCTGGGAAGAGGGTGAGGTGCTGAACACACTGTTGTGAAATTCCTTCTACTCTGGTAGGAATCTGGGGAATGGTACATGGTTATTTGTCTCTCATTCTTCTCATAATGAGAAGAAGGGGCAGAGAACAGGCAGGGCAGTGGAGGAATCTTTACTGCTGTGCTCCCTTGTCCTCTTAATGAACTGTGAGTATGCGTTGGAGGAAGTCCTTCTACCCTATCAACAATGGGGGCCGGAGGATTGCTTTCCAAATAGGGTCTCTGTTGCACCTCTAACAAAAGAGGACTGTGATCAAGTACCTTGGAGGAGGTCAAGATTCTAAAATTTCTTCAGTAGCTACATTTTAAAAAGAAAATGTTTATTTTACAGAAGTTTCAGATTTAAGGCAGATTATCAACTTGATTTGGTTTCGGTTTCACCCAGGGGATTAGTAAAGCACATTTCTGGGAGTATCTGAGTTGTCAAAGAAGCATGATCATAGGATCTATAGCTGGTCTCTCATCCACTCTTCAGCACTGTTTCCTTGTTCTCCTTCCCAGATGGTAGGAACTGAGTATCTTTACTCTGCTACATCCTTCCACCATGATGATGATGATGATGATGATGATAATGATGATGATGATGATTTTTATGTATTTGGGAGTCAGATACAGGATGGCTTTCTATGCAGGTATCACTACACAGCCACATAGTGATCCTCCTGTTTTCAGCCTCCCCAGCACTGGGATTATGGGTGTGCTCCACCATGCCCAAGCTTAGTGGCCAGGTCAGTGCACCCCAGGCATGGGGCTGGTGTGGCCTGTGGTGCCGGGGATGGAATCCTGGTCCCTGCACTTGCCTAAGCAGGTGCTTAGTCCGCTGAGCTATCCTGCCAGCCCTCACCATGATGTTTTTGTCTTGGAGTCAAATAACCATGAACTGAACCCCCTGAAACTACCAGTTTAATTAAACTTCTCCTCTCTTAAGGTTAGGTATTGGTGTCTCAGCAGTGGGAGAACTGATGAACACAATTATTAGACAGAGAGGGAGAGGCACCCTGTAGACCCCACACCCAGTTTCCACTCTAATATCTTACATTAATATGGTATATTTGTCACAATTAATGAGCTAATATGGTTGCATTACTACTGAGAAGTCAACATCTCACATTTTAACTTTAAATGTTCGTGATTTGTGTCCCATGTGAGGACTTTCTTGTTAGTATCTAAAAATTTTAAATTTTCTTCCTGTCAAGCTAAAGTAGATATTCAGGAACAAGGCCATGTGGTCCTTGTTCCGGCCTCTGTGTGGTGTCTGGGGGAGGTTCCTGAACAGCCGGGGCAGCATGAGGTAATGAGGGTGAGCTAAGCTTAGGGTCAGAAAAAGATGTCCAGAGATCCTGCCATCCCTGCTCCATCTCTGTGGAAGCCCGGGACAGTCACTGTGTCTGAGCCTCAGTTTCCTTCTCCGGGAAGTAGGAATAACCCCACCAGTCTGCATCCCTGGTGTTGTGACGATCAACTGAGACACACGTGCAGATGTGTAAAGCGTGATTCACACTGTTTTCATCCAGAAATTTATGAGTCATGGGAGGGGAGCAGCTCCTTTGCATGAAGCGGCCCTTGAGATGTCACAATTTTGCTTTCTCATCTTAATCTCCACTTCCATTCTCAAGAGAGCAGATGCTGAAACTGAGAAAGGAAACACTTTAAAACTCTGTCCTCATTGCTGTAATGTGTGTCACTGACAGGGGAAACGAGTGGAAGGTTTCCTGTTTCGTCTTCTGGTACTGGATCCCGTCTGTCCTGGTGACTTTGATTTCCCTATGAGCTTCTTGCTGCCTGAAGAGGAGGAGGAATGAAAAAGGAGCCAATGGGAACCATCCTTCTACCTCAAGGGGGATATGGATGTGAAAGACATGGTCACCAGCCTGGGCATAGCAGCCAGCTGGTGCAGTTTCTTCTCTTGGGCTCAGAAGCTCTGGCTTCCAGATTCTCAGAAGTCCCTGCAGACCTGCAGCTGCACAGTGGATGGGTGGTACCTGGACTCTGAAGGAATCCCAGTAACTCCTCCCAGCTACCTGTGAAAACCAGTACCCTTATCATCCTTGTGTCCTCTCTTTGCCCTTCTTGCTTCAGCCTTTGGAAGGCCCGGCACCTAGACCCAACCCCTAATGTTAGCTTCCCTTGCCAAACTCTGCAATTTTCCCCAGAATTCTGGCCCAGCACTCACAGCACTGCTCCTCCAGATTTTTGATTCAATCAGGACATTCTAAAGAAGTATGTATTGAGTAATCATTTGAATCAAGTGTTGATAAAAGATAAATTAAGCCTGGTTCTTCTTCTTAGGCAATACATAAAAGAGAATTATGCACTTATGAGAGAAGTGCCTGTGGTGAGCTGGCCACTTCAGTTCTGGCAATGTCTTGGAGCTCAAGATGGAGGGGATTTTTGCCTTCATGGAGTTTAGAGTTGACAGTAATAATAATAATAATAATAATAATAATAGTAATAATAATAATAATAATAATTATAATGTCTCTGGATAGGGCCCAAGAAATTTCCCCCAAAGAAAAGATGGGGTCCTCAACTCATGCTGGATAGGTTCTTGACATTATCACAGGCAAAGACATTTCAGGATGTATCAGTGATAGGGTGGATTTACTGGCCCAGGCTGATTTATTTTGCAGAATGAGAAACTAAGAGAAAGCTGGAAAGGCGCTTAAGGTTCAAGCCCAGGCTGGATAACTCAGTGACTTAGGGAGACCCTGTCTCAAAATAAAAAAAAAAAAATTTTAAAAAAGAAAAAACAGTGAATTAAACTCTAGCACTGAAATAAAAAAGTTGACAGACAGGGCTGGCCAAATAGCTCAGTGGATTAAAGCACCTGCTTAGGCAGTCGCAGGGACTGGGGTTCAATCCCCGGTGGGTGTGCTGTGCTGGCCCTCGCCCCTGGGGCATACTGAGATGGTGACTGAGACTGGGCATGGTGGCAAGTGTTTGTAATCCCAGCACTTGGGAGGTTGAAAACAGGAGAATCACTATGAGTCTAATCCGTGTAGTGAGACTCTGTAGATTCTGTACTAAATACATTTAAAAGAAAAAGTTGGCAGAGTTGTCTGATGGCTGCCCAGTCACTACCTGAACACTTTCTGGGACAGGGAGCTCACTGATTTTCACAGTGGAGTGGCTCAATTATTGAGGTATTTCTTACTATAAATTTACTTATTCTTTAAGTAAATTTACAGTAACCGAGAGGACAAAAAATGTTAGAAAAAAAAAAAAAACATTAGAAATGACACAGAGGGACTGGAGAGAGAGCTCCATGGAACAAGTGCCTGCCTGGCAAGTGCAACGTCATGAGTTCGAACCCTGGGCCTGTGAAAATAAAGACACAGATTTTCATTAAGCAAAACAATAGGAATTTGATAGTGGTTGTTGCATTACATAATATTATCCTCAAATCAATTGTGTAGATAATCAGATATGAGCATGCAAAATTGAAAAAAAAAAAAAAAATAAGTGTTAGCTGATCCATTCAATAGGTCAACAGAAATCAGCAGTACAATTATCCAAACAATCCTAGATATACACATAAATATGACTTTCTCCTTTCTTTGTCCTTTTCCTCATTCCAGTTATTCCTTCCAGTTGAACAGATTCTTATCACCGTCCCTCAGACAAAGGACTTCTATCTAGAACATACAAAGAATTTAAAAAATCAGGCCCCCCAAATTCAAAGAACCAATCAAAAAATGGGCATCTGAGGTGAATACGCACTTCTCAGATGAAGGAATACAAATGACAAATAAATATGTGAAAAATTGTTCAACAACGTTGGTCATTCAAGAGATGCAAATTAAAACAACACTGAGATTCCATCTCATCCGGAAAGAATGGCTATCATCAAGAAGTCAACCAATAACGAATGCTGGTGGGGCTGTAGGGAACCCTTCTCCACTGTGGTAGGAGTGTAGACTAGTACAACCATTGTGGAAATTGATGTGGAGATTCCTCAAAAATCTAAGCCTGGAGGTCCCATTCAACCCTGATATTCTCCTCCTACAAATTTTTCCAAAAGAACTGAAAACATCACATCACAGTGATTTATGTGCCGCAGTGTTTATAGCAGTGCAATGTGTCATAGCTAAATCTTGGAAACAACCCAAATGCCCATCAACTGAGGAATGCATAAAAAGATGTGGTGTTTTTTACACAATGGGAAGTTACTTGGCTGTAAAAAAAAAAAAAGATAAATTTGAGGCTTTTATAGGTAAATGAATGCAATTAGAGACCATACTGGTAAGTGAAATAAATCAGACCCACATATGCAAACATTGCATTGTCTCGCTAATGCAAGAACCTAAAAGAGCAAATGAAATTTACTTACTTCTTCATACCTTCAACCTACAATACTAAGCAGACTTTAAAAAGTTGGCCAAGATAGACTGAGTCACACTCCTTCCACGTTGGTTTATTGAGACTAGATCTCACTATATAGTTCAGGCTGGCTTTTAACTGATGTACTCAAGCTGGCCTTGAACTTGTGGCAGTCCTCCTGCCTCAGCCTCCTACCTGCTGGGATCACAGGTGTACCCAGCACACCTCTCCTTACAGAAATGTATTTTCTTCTTTGTTTTTACATAAGCCAGTGGAGAGCCAGGCATCTCTTCTTTTGGGAAAGCTTTAATGAGGGCTGTAAGAAGTCATCAGCACAACCCAACATCCTGAATTTTCTCCACTTTTCTCCTAGTGCAAATCCTGCAGGGCATGTAGTCCCAGTTCCAGGACACATCAGTTTAATGCCTTGCTATTTAAAGTAAAGGTCATGATTCAGCAGCATTGACATCTATTTAAAATA